>ML242745.1:0-28746 GCA_005239495.1 Nicotiana undulata | reverse complement strand
CCCCCCCAACAAAAAGAGGGAAGATGAGGAGGAAAGAAAAAGAAGAAAACTTGAGTCAAGTTAGACAGAAATAATGGCGAGTTGATTATATTGTACTTGTTCAACCATGTTTTATGGAATCGTTGACGAATATAGTTTCAATATGGACCTGCCAACCATAGGAGACGTTGACTACTTAGGGGTCGTTTGGTAGGAGACGTTGACTACTTAGGGGTCGTTTGGTAAGGTGTATAAGAATAGTGCGGAAAAAGGTGTATTAGTAATGCATGGATTAGTAATGGCAGAATACATAACTGAACCCTTAAACTTGGCCTTTTTTGTCACTTGAACACTTAAACATAGAGTTATTCTTATCAGGCCCTTCAACTAAACCACATCTGTGCCAATTAGACACTTTGTAGACCATCTGAGAAAAAGTTTTATAAAAATTAAACATGTGTACTACAATTGCCTCTAACCCCTTAAAATATTCCACCTTATAGAATTAACCCCGAAAACAAATTGAAACTCATTTCAGAAAATTGAAAACCTGACCGTCGGCGTGGCGACTTAGTGCCCTAAAAAGCCTGCTGAAAATTTCCTCCGTTAAACTTCATCTCACGCTATTCTCTCTATTCATCGTCTAAGTTGGTGTAGCTTACAAGTTTCGTGTAAAGAGAACAAGCATGCCAAATGAGAATAGTCAAATTCATGTACACTAAACTTTCTTTAAAAAAAAAAATTAAGAGAAAAAATGATGGGTTTACGGGAAGAAGAGAAATAGAATGTAGGGTAAAAGTTAGCTTTAATTGGAACAATATATTAGAATATAATAATAATAATAATAATAATATAATACTAATCAACAACTTTTTTCTCATGTTCACACGTCCTTCGATCTCCACACAGGCACACACTCAATCGTGTCAAGTTTAAGGGTCCAGTTATGTATTCTGCCATTAGTAATACATGGGTTAGTAATGCAAGTATTAGTTATGCAGATATTATTTCTTATGTTGTTTGGTGTGGTGTATTAAAATTATAATGCATTACATAATTTTTAAGAAAAATATTTTTTTACAAAAAATCCCCTCCATATTCTCTAGCTTTAAGGGACTTTAAGGACAATTTTGTCTTTAACCATGCTAATGCATGCATCAATAGCCTTGGTATTACTAATGTCATGATTTTCTATGCATTACTTATGCATAGGATAATGCCAAGTATGATGTATAACTAATACAAGTTGGGAAAAAATACAAAACAAGGTATTGGTAATGCATAGAGCTAATGCTTGCATTATTTTTTCTAATACCTCCTACCAAACGACCCCTTACAACATTGAATGCTTTGAACGAACTGAAGAAAGATACTTTCTTTTTTATTGTTTGCCAGAGCCCAGAGGATCGGAAGAACAGAAGTTTGGTACATGTATAACCAAAATAAATACATAAATGAATGAATAACTAAGACCAACTGAAGGAAAAATGATATGCCACCCTGCTAGTGCTACCCTGGGGATCAAATTACACAATTTTTTCTTTTATTTTTCATCCTATTACAAGGCAGGGACCGGGGTATTGGGAATCAAAACCACACTTGTTGTGTGGAGACTCCCACTGATACTAGTAGGCTATAAGCTTTCCAAAATCCAGCAACATGTCCTTATTTTCAGCATAGCCATAATACTATATGGCAAGAGAACCTTGTGCAGAGTCAAAGGACCATATGGCACTGATCACCACTACTTTGGACAAAGCCGTCTGTACATCCTGAAACGTGAAAATTCAATCGCAAAATTCATCAACATAGAGCAGCCATTCTCTACTAAAGGGAAAAGGGAAAAAAAAAGGAAATTAGTTGCTATATAATGCAAGGATGGCGCCAAAACTTCTAGTCTCAGAGTAAATCATTGTCCGGAGTAGGAAAACACAACGTTTGACCTGTATTTGTTTGCAAAAGACATAGACCTTCAAGTGAAAGTTGCACACAGAGTAATACTAGAAGAAGATATGTTCATAAAATAAACTTACCACATCCATCATCTTTGGCAGTATTTGCAAAAAAATCAACAGCAACAATAAATGCCTAGCTAGTTGGGGTTGGCATATGAATCCTCAATATCCATTTCGCTCCACTCGGACCAGATCTGGTGAAACATCAAATGGTAAAATGACAGCAGCTGGGAGAAAAAACCTTATAAATAACAAATTGATAATCCTTGGGGATTTATGGCTGTCACTGCGTTGCCCTATAACCAAGCACTTGATCTTTCATCATTCACCACAGCAGTTCTTTTCAGGATCAAATTTTTAAGCACATCCCTCGCCAGCTATAGGAATAATTTCTTTCCATTACCTTCATTTTACAACAACCACAACTACGCCTCAGCCCCAAACAAGATGGGGTCGGCGATATGAATCCTCATTCTTTTCAATTAAGCTCAACTCATATCATCACCATTACATTCATTATCAACTCTAGAAAACATCATGCAAATACCGGACATAGAGCAGCATCTAAGTCTCTTCTCCCACAGGTATACAGAGGGGTGATAGAGGAGTCGTAACAACATCTTTTTCAAGCTGTCCTCTAGCGCAATTTGATACCCCAAACTGAAAGAAAAAACAGTAAATCAGGTTCAACATCCTTTTTCTTTTAGGATAAATAATGAATCAGATTTTGGAGGACCAAGTGGATAATTGTTTTCTGAATACGTAAGTAGTAAAACAAAGTGGATAAATTTTTTGAGAAGGGACAACCAAATGGATAAATTATACGCAAGAATCCACACTCGTATCAGACTTTTTGTATCCTCATTATTCAGTATTCACATGACAATGTGACAACAGAACTGAGAGTGAACAAACTTAAAAATGTAAAACCCTGATAAACTTTAAATAGCTTCAGAATCATCATTGAGCTAATGACGAATATGTTGCACTGAGAACAGCAGTCTGGAAACCAAGGATGTTCTAAATCAATTGAAAATTGGGTATAGACAAGCAAGAATGCTGTCGCTGGTAACTTAGCTTTTTTGGTGAGAGAGTAAAATTTCTGAATGAAAAGCAAGACTTCAGGAAGTGACGAAAGGAAAGTAGACTTCAGGAGAGGCCCAGTATTGAGAGCTCATTGCAGTTCAGAAGGCAATACTGGAAAAATGTAGGAGGCAGATATCATGGAAGCCAGAAGGTTAGATGTCGATTTTTGGAAGAATTTTTCTAGATTAACGATGAAACACAAAGTCAAAGTAGTTGATTCTAAACCCTCTTTCTTTGAGAGTTAAGAAAACAATCTCATCTCATAAGTCTTACAAGCCATCTCATAGAACCTATCCATATTCCAGCATCAACTTATTTTCATTCAACAGAAACTACACACGAGCTTATCAAGGCCAGAACGATTTGATGATTTCAACAGGAAAAAGACATTCTTCAACAACAAAGAAGTTCAAATTCAAGAAAGGTCTCCAAAGTTGATTCAAAACCAAACACAGAACAAAAGTCTTTAGAAAGTACATATGAAAATAATGCTAATACTTAAAAAAGCGAACTATACCAAGTAAGAAGTACATACCATCATTCACAAATCTTGCAAATTACCATAGAAACTGCAGCTCATGATGCGGTTTCCAATTCCAGTGCTGGGAAGCATCATCAGTTCTATATGATGAGGCTTCTTTAGCATTTGATAAACTTACTGAAGCCACATTGGTTCTTTCAGTAGGTGGTTCTGTTGTCCTTTCCAAGCTTGTTTACCTTTCGTAAATTAAAAAAAAAAGGCAGCCCGATTCACAAAACATCCCGCATTCACGTAAGGTCAAGGGAAGAGGCGCACCCCAAGGGAATTGTGATGTAAGCAGCCTACCCTGATGCAAGCATCAGTGGCAAATTCCACGACTCGAACCCGTGACCAATAGGTCACACGGAGACAACTTTACTGTTGCTGAAAAGTTCCCCTTCACCTTTCGTAAATTTATCGAGAAAAATTTCTATGCTGGTAATCATTTAGCTTCTTGCTCTTTCATCAAATTGGCTATACAGTTGCCTTGTTGACTAACTTGAAGGACCTAGAAGGACCATCCTCAACTAGTTCGTAACAGCTGTCATTTTTATCACTATAAGCCTTACTTCTACGTATGTAGTCATAGGTAATGTACATGAGGAAGTCTAGAAAGAGACTCTTTCCTGTTGTTTCTGTACAACATTCTGTGTTTTCTTGTATATAGTGAGAAGCATTGTCCAAAATTTTATATGTTATTTCATCAAACTCAAAACCAATTTCGCTCAACTTCTGCCCCCACATCAACGCCCGCTGAGGTAGTCCCTGCTTCCATAGGTGAGAAAGTAGTAAGTTAGTTGTAACGGTGTTTGGGATGAATGCCATCTTAAGCAACTTTGCTGCCAAAATCATTGCACGGTCCAATATGTCATTGCAAGCACTATTCATCATAGTGTTGTATGTAACTGTATTTGGCACCACTCCAGCAGATACAAGCTCATCCAACATCATAACTGCTCGATTTATCCTCCTACTACTACAGAAACCATGAAGCTTTATATTGTAGGTTGTGATATCAGGTTCCCATCCACTGGCATACATTCTTGTCATAAAGTTATCCGCATTGACCATGTCGAATGCTTTGCAGAATCCATTGATCAAGGTGTTATATGTAACAATATCAGGTTGTATACCACTTCGTTGCATTTCCATAAAACTGTCAACAGCTAATCTCATTCTTCCCTGTTTGCAGAAACCATTGATGATGGTATTAATTGTAAAGACATCCGGGAGAAGACCCCTATCCCTCATGTCCCTCTCTAGTTTCTGAGCTTCATTCAGTTTTCCGCTATTACAAAAACCAGTAATTAGCGAATTATAAACAAAATTATTTGGCACAAGCCCTTTCCTAGTCATCTGGAAAAAGGCATCATACGCATCTTCAACAGATCCTGCTTTAGCAAGCCCATCTATCAATGCAGAAAAAGCAACAGAATCAGGAGCGATTCCCATCATTTCCATTTCTTCCCACAATATTCTAGCTCCTATTACATCCCCTTTCTTAAAATACCCATCCAGAAGCACAGTGAAAGCAGTTCTGTTAACAGGGAAGGACATTGCAATCATCTTAGCCATTAAATTTCTTGCTTCTTGCAGCCTCCCTGTCGTTGCCAAACCCATGAGAAGGGAAGCACACGTGGAAGCTGAAGGAGTCTGACCAAACTTAACCATAACATTATAGACTTCAAATGCTTTTTCTTCTAACCCTTCTTTGCTGTAAGCAGCAATAATGGAATTAAAAGCTATTACACTAACAGGTATCCCCTTCTCAAGCATATTATCCAACAATGTTACAGCCTCGTTCAACCTTCCTGCCCAACACAATCCTGCAATTGATACATCAGAGAATAAACAATCTGAAAAAAATCCCGTCACTGTTAGATCCCATAATAATCGGTCGCCATCCTCTTCCCTACCGTACTTATAGTGACCTGCCACCAAAATGTTGAGAGTTATAGCATCTGGAACTACACCCTTTTTTTTCATTTCTTCATATAGTATATTTGCTTGATACATTTCCCGTGCTTTAACGTAGCCATCCATCAAAGCATTGTATGTGATGATGCTAGGAAAGACACCCAGCTCTTGCATTCCATCAAACACTTTTCTGGCTTCCATCATGTTGCCTTCTTTGCATAGGGCATTAATTATCGTACTAAAGGTAGAGATACTTGGATTACATCCATGATCAATCATCATATGCACCCAGTGCAATGCATCTGAAGTCCATCCTCTAATACAGTATGCATTGATCAAAATATTATATGTAAAAACATCTGGCTCACATCCAAACTTCCTCATGAGATGACATAGACTCTCTCCCGTTCGAAGACTGCCTTTTCTACAATATCCAAGTATCATTACATTAAAGAGATTGTTAGTAGGACGAGGCCCTTTATGCAACATATCCCGAAATAACTTCCAGACACTACCATAATCACCAATCCTAAGCAACAACTTAAATAGGATGCCGACAGCTGATGAACTCGGCCACAACCCACTGTCTCTCATCTTACTCAAAATCTCTAATGCAGCCGAAACCATTTCTGCGGTTAAAAAAGCCCGCATTAATGAATCAAGAACCGAAAATTCACACTCGTACTTGTAATGCTCCCTCCACATGAAATCCACAATCTCATCACTCCTACATTTTCCAATCCTCCTAATGATCCAAGATATCATATCCTGTGCCAATAGCCTCAACTGTCCAGCAGCCAATAAATGTGCACTAATACAACATGACTTCACTGTACTCTCAGAATAATCTTGAAAAACATACTTAAAGAATGCAAATGCAACATCCCTATTACCAAACAACTTCATAATTTTTACCAAAAAAGATGGGCAAAAATCTCTTGAAAATGCTTCCAAAATGTAACCTTTTTCATTTTTTATCATTTTTGATAACCCCACAACAATTTTACGCCTCTCATTTGAGGTAATGACAGTGTAAGTAGAAGAGTTTGCCAAATTCTTAAAAGGGGAAAACTGTTCAAGAAAATCAAATCCTTTTTCAGAATCTAATGAATTTGAACTGCAATATGAGCTTTCAGTAGAAAATCTGGTAACTTTAGGGTTTAGGACTTTGTGTGTTGGAGTGAGCAAGTGTAAAACTAGCAGTTGTGAAGTGTTTAAGGATGTTGGAAACAGGGGAAAATGACCCACCTTGTAATTGATGCGCATACGGCGCAAAGTAGCACACATCCGGAAATTCGCCGCAGATGTCGTCGGGGATTATTTTCCCGGCAAAGCTAACGGAGTTTTTGAAGGTTTTGACGTGCACAGCGCAGAGAAATCTCGAGTGATAAATGCCCATTGACTAAAATGTTAACATTGGACTTGCTCAGTAAAGTCAGATGGGCCAACCCAACTAGTTCCCAGTAAAGAAGTTGGGCTTGTCTGCACATTGTTGCAACCGAAAAAAAATTCAGTCGGTAAAATTGCACGGAAGGCACTATTTGGTCGCTCCCATTTAACATATACTTATTTTTTTAAAAGTTTTAACTTGTACCCATTTTTTAAACAACGTTAGCCCCCTTTCTCCTCCTCCTCCTTCTTCGTCTTTCTTCTGCTGTTGTTGGTGCTGCTATGAAACTTCAATTCCTGGGGATGATTGCCATAAGTATGTTTATCAGATTATTTAAAAATAAATTATAAATAACTTTCTAAAGTAAGTTTTGAAGAAGATGGTAATAACTTGTTGGATTCAGCTTACTAGTTTTAAATTTCATGAATTTGACTATTTGACTCATGTTTTTGGGTTGTAATACATGGTTCTATTGGTAGTGTTGCCTTTCACTTTTGCCTGCACTCTTGCTGGATCGGAATTACTAAAAAAACTTCAGCCTTAGGAATCTGAAGTTCACCAATAACAACGTCTAACTTCAGACTCAAATTTCTGAAGTTTATACTTTAGTATCTGAAGTATATACCCCCATATGTTTGAAAATCTTAGCCAATATTTGAAGTTCATAACCAAATGCCTGATGTTTATAATAAAATTTATGAAGTTTATATCAAAATATCTGAAGTTTATACTAAAATTACTGAAGTTCATATCTCAACAGCTGGAGTTTATAACAAAAATATCTAAAATTCATACAAAACTTCAGCTACTAGACTGCTTAAGTTCAGCAATTACAAACAAAAACTTCAGCAAATAGAGAATAAAATTTCAGCTACTAGAATGCTTAAGTTCAGCAATTACTAACAAAAACTTCAGCCAACACTAAGTTTGCGTGAAAAACATCAGCTAAAACATGCTGAAGTTCAGTAATTACAAACAAAAACTTCAGCACACTTGATTCAACAATTTTTGCTACTTCAGGCTCATCTACTAGAATGCTGAAGTTTGCGTGATTGCATTTGCTACTTCAGGCCCGTATGCTGAAGTTACGCGAAAAAGTGGGTACGCTTGTAATTTTTTTTTGCAAAGCGGGTATAAGTTAAAACGTGACCCAAAAAGCGGGTATAGATGCAAATGTTGTGCATGTATTGATTTTTTTTATCCGGGTAACAAAAGTTTGGGAAAAATATTTCCATTAGAATTTAACAATAATCGATCATTGACTTCTTATTTTTCACCATCAAACAGGAATTTAAAACTTCTAGAATTAAAGAACTATGGTGATCGAGTAAAAAAAAGGGATATTTCGCTAAGATCATAAAAAAATGGGAACATTCTGCTAAGTGTTGGGCTTTAAGCTTAATGTAGCTTAATTTTAAACTTGGTGTAGCTTAAAGAGGGTGAATGGGAAATGGAGGGAAAATAAAATATTTGAGTTTCCCTCCTTGGCAAAGGGACATTGCCCCGTATTGGAGGAAGAAAAGACTTTTGATGGGTATATATACAATTGCTCGTCTTATAGCTCTTAAAGAGTTGAGAAGAAGGCAAGCCCCGCGCCGTCGTCGTGGTCACTCGGCTTCGGTTTCGGATTGATTGATTAATCTTTTTGGACAAAATTCCTTTCAAATTATTTAATTAATTATACAACAACAACAATAAACCCAGTTTGATCCCAACATGTGGGGTCTGGGGAGGGTAGTATGTACGCAAACCTTACCCCTACCTAATGCAGGTAGAGAAGTTGTTTCCAATAGACCCTCAGCTCAGGAAGGGTAAGAAGAAGAAGAAGGGAGCAAGGAAGGAAGATGAAGGGGAAAAAAATCAAAGAATATGAAGGGAAATGCATGCTACTAAGCCTATCATTGAGCACTATAAACTACCTACTAACCATCTACCTTAATCCTCGACCTCCACACCCTCCTATCAAGTGTCATGTCCTCAGTGAGCTGAAGCAGCGCCATGTCCTGCCTAATCACTTCTCCCCAGTACTTCTTAGGCCTACCTCGACCCCTTCTTAAACTCTCCATGGACAACCTCTCACACCTCCTGACAGGGGCATCAATGCTTCTTATCCTAACATGTTCGAACCATCTCAATCGCGACTCCTGCATCTTGTCCTCCACGGAGGCTACTCCCACTATGTCCTGGATAGCTTCATTCTTAATTCTATCTCGCCTGGTACACCCACACATCCATCTCAGCATCCTCATCTATGCTACTCTCATCTTCTGCACGTGGGAGTTCTTGACTGGCCAACACTCATCCCCATACAACATCGCGGGTCGAACTACCACTCGATAAAACTTACCCTTAAGTCCTAACGGCACCTTCTTATCACATAGAACACCGGAAGCGAGGCTCCACTTTCTCCACTTTAATCCGGAATAACCCATGACTCACGACCCGGTCCGGTCCAGTCCGTTTTTTTTATTGGCTATAAATATGCCTTGAATCCCAGAATTTTTACTTACTAAATTTTCTGATATTTTTCTTCTTCTTCTTCTGCACAATATATTTCAGTGTATTTTACGATCATTGAGTGGTTCACCGTTCACCATCGTTTTGTGGTACCAATACGCTGGTGAGTTAAATCGTTCTATCGTGGGAGGATAATATTCCAACACCTCGGGTACTTGAGGGGAATAATTTCCTTAAGGATACACTGTGCATTCAGTGGGCTCGATTTATTACCACACTATTTTTCAGAATTTATTTCGTTAAATTTGTTCTACTAACTTTCTGTTTCTGGTTTTATTTCAGAAAGTTTTATGCTTTATTGGTTTTACAACAATACAGGTTGAATAACACTAAGACCATTCCCATTGAGGTCACGCGTGCTAAATTCTGATTTATGTTTGATCCACCAGGCTTGAACCTATCTTAGGCCGAACTTCAAGTTAACTGAGTCGGGTCAGTTCAATCACATTATAACACTATGGCTACTGCAAAAAGAGTATGAACATAAAATGATCCTGTTTAACTAATTTTCCAGTTAATTTTTTAAAACAATATACCAGCAACTGTGGTGATTGGCGATGGTGATGGTCGGTGAATATGGTTTTAAGGTGGTGATTGAAAGAGACCATGGCTAGTTGAGGAGGCTCTGATAGTAGGTGTTGTATAGTGTACAATTGGAAATGTCAAATAGTGGTTGGTGGTGATTGTTGTGCGATCAGAGGCCATTGGTAGTGGTGACTTGTAATGGCGGTGGTTGTGCGGTTGAGACTGGTGGCGGAGGGTGTTAGTAGTAGTGACTGATCGTGGCAGAGGCGGAGCCACAATGTCTGCTACGGGTTCAGCAGAATTCAGTACCTTTAGTTCAAATCATGTATTTGTCTTATATTTTTTAATTAAATACGTACAAATTATTAATTTAGAACTCAGTAATTTAAAAAGATTAAAATCCCTAACCCATTGGATTGAAATCTCGGATCGGCCTCTGAATGATGGATGTGGTTGTTGGTAGTGGTGGGAGAAAGTGGCGGTCGAGACTGATGATAATGCTTGAGCTTGATAGTGGCAGTTATAGGGTGGAAATTGAATACAAAGGTGGTTGGTATTATTATTCGCAAATGATAGTGATTATTGACAAGACAGTTGTTTGTCATGATAATAAATGTAATAATGGTAGTAAAAGATATCAATCAATTTGTTTGTTGATTCAAAAAAGAGTTGGGTGACCACTTTCTAGTCGTAGTTGGTACCACCCATGTTCACTTCAGCATGCAAGGAACACCTTCGGGAAGAATCAAAGTCTTTCTCCTCTGCAAAGCTATCAATTCTTTATTCAAGATCTTTAGCATTCGATCATTCAATCTCCTTCCCTATTGGCTTTCAAAAGCTCGACCTGAAAGAATAAAGAAAATAGGAAAAAGGAGTACAAGGATATTTAGCTATTTCCAAAAAATTGGTTGAAAGATGGCATTCATAACCTTAAGTGAATACCTTAATATTTTATCTTGATAATTTTAAGACTGTGTATTGGATCAATTAAGTTGAAGCCTATTAAGACCCAATCATCATCATTGTATCATACTATATTATATGCATGAAAACCAAACTTGAAACTTAAAAGACTGAAATAACCGTATAAAACTAAAACATTTTTTATATTATAAGCATAAAAACTAAACTAGAAACTTAAAAGATTGAAATAACCCTACATAACTTAATGACTGTATTACCCTTCAACATGATATTATTCTAAATACAATTTTGTACAAAAAAAAGGTAAATATACATACTA
This sequence comes from Nicotiana undulata, assembly GCA_005239495.1. Taxonomy (NCBI): domain Eukaryota; kingdom Viridiplantae; phylum Streptophyta; class Magnoliopsida; order Solanales; family Solanaceae; genus Nicotiana; species Nicotiana undulata. Next base: position 17,614 of record ML242745.1, on the reverse strand, counting down.
ATAAAATTAATAAAAAATATTTAATTGAAATAAATATAAACATGGAAATTGGCAACTTTTGACTTTCGCCATTAGTTAGTAACCTCCTATTAAATATTAAATAATAGTTATTAAATATTGTTAATTGGAAGTCATATGTTCTAGAATTTCTTGAAAATTGTAAGCATCACCACCTTTGAATTGTTCCCTATTCAATATATTTAGAACACAACCCAAAGAATAAGATATCAATAGTATTATTTTTATTCTATTAAATTAATTGCTAAATGATTCGTTATTGTGATGACCCAAGGGGTCATTCTATAAATTTAGACTCTGTTCTAGGCTTAATAGCCATAAAAGGTTTAATTTTAAATATCTCGATTTGCGTGCGCAGTCCGGATGTGAAACCGGAAAGCCTTTAAGTGAAAATATAAGAAATAATAATTATTAGAGCTAAAAGTTGATTTTGGTTGGCTTTGGTCAACATTTTGAGTAAACGGACTCGAAACCGTATTCCGACAGTCCCGGGAGGTCCGTAGTAAAATATGAGACTTGAGCGTATGCCCGGAATCGAATACCGAGGTCCCTAGCTCTAGAAATGAATTTTTTTGAAAAGTGTTAAACTGAAATTTTAAGGGATTACGAAAAATGAATTTATGTTTGAACTCGTTCGTATCAGGCCCGTATTTTAGTTCCGGAGTTCGGTATAGGTTTGTTATAATTTTTAAGTCCTATCTGCGAAATTTGGTGGAAATGAGAATTTATTTGACGTGATTCGGATGTCCGATTGAGAAGATAGTAATTTTTTTTAAAACATAAATAATAGATTAAAAGAATTTGTACAAAGAATCAAATAAATGTAAAATATACACAATGTTATAAAATAACAACTTTAAAGCAAATAAACTAAAGACAAGTATAGAGAGAAACTGATATATTATTGAACTTTCAAACCGATGTATATAATGAACTGAAATCTCCTCTATTTATATAAGAAGGAAGCTGCTGTGTAAGCTGCTTGTAAGCTGCTACGCAAGCTACTATAAGCTGCTTGTAAGCTACTACTGTACCAGACATAGATAATCTTCTACCGGGGTAATATTCATCCATAACTGAGTACAGAAATGATAAGCTTCTTCAGGAAGCTTTTTTCCAATAGAGTACCAAATAGATAAACACATTTACGGCGGGGTCCCATATGGATAAGCTTCTTCAAGAAGCTTATGAACATCCATAATATAATATATATTTATAACACTCCCCCTTGGATGTTCATTAAAAGATAATGTGCCTCGTTAAAACCTTACTAGGAAAAATCTCGTGGGAAAAAATCCTAGTGAAGGAAAAAGAGTACACATATTTAGTAATACGCATTGCTAGGTGCCTCATTAAAAATCTTATAAGGAAAACCATGTGGGAAAAACCCTTAATAAGGAAAAAAGAGTGCATCGCGTATTTTACTCCCCCTGATGAAAACCTTGTTTCAAATATTTGAGTCTCCGCATTCCAATCTTGTATACCATCTTCTCAAAAGTTGAAGTTGGAAAAGATTTAGTGACTAAATCTGCCGGATTGTCACTTGAACGGATTTGTTGCACATCAATTTCACCATTTTTCTGAAGATCATGCATATAGAATAATTTTGGTGAAATGTGCTTCGTTCTATCTCCTTTTATGAATACTCCCTTCAATTGGACTATGCATGCAGCATTGTCTTCGTATAAGATTGTGGGTCTTTTCTCACATTCCATACCACATTTTTCTAGAATAAAATAATTATTGATCTCAACCATACGCATTCTCTACTTGCTTCACGAATAGCTATTATCTCAGCATGATTTGAAGAAGTAGCAACAATAGATTGCTTTGTGGAGCACCAAGATATGACAGTACCCCCACATGTAAACACGTACCCGGTTTGTGATATAGCTTTATGGGGATCAGATAAATAACCTGCATCAACATAACCAACAAGATCTGCACTATCTTTGTTAGCATAAAATAAACCCATATCAAGAGTTCCCTTTAAATATCGCAATATATGATTAATCCCGTTCCAATGTCTCCGTGTAGGAGAATAACTATATCTTGCTAGTAAATTAACAGAAAATGCTATGTCAGGCCTTGTAGCATTAGCAAGATACATTAGTGCACCGATTGCACTGAGATAGGGTACTTCGGGACCAAGGAGTTCCTCATCCTCTTCTGGAGGTCGGAACAAATCTTTATTCACTTCAAGTGATCGAACAACCATTGGTGTACTCAATGAATGCGCGTTGTCCATGTAAAAGCATTTTAATACCCTTCCTGTATAGGCAGATTGATGTATAAAGATCCCGTCTGCTAAATGTTCAATTTGCAGACCAAGACAAAATTTTGTCTTTCCAAGATCTTTCATCTCAAATTGTTTCTTAAGGTATTCAATTGCCTTTTGGAGTTCTTCTGGAGTTCCAACAAGATTTATGTCATCAACATAAACAACAAATATAACAAATTCTGAAGCCCTTTTCTTTATAAAAATACATGGACAAATAACATCATTTATGTAATCTTTTTTCAGCAAATATTCACTGAGGCGATTATACCACATGCGCCAAGATTGCTTTAAACCGTACAAAGATCTTTGTAATCTGATTGAATATATTTCCCGAGATTTTGAATATGCTTCAGGCATTTTAAATCCTTCAGGGATTTTCATGTAAATTTCATTATCAAGTGAACCGTACAGATAAAATGTAATCACATCCATTAGATGTATTTCAAGCCTTTCACGTAAGGCTAAACTGATGAGATATCGAAATGTTATGACATCCATAAGGGGTGAATATGTTTCTTCATAATCGACTCCAGGTCGTTGTGAGAATCCTTGTGCGACAAGGAGAACCTTGTATCTTTCAACTTCATATTTATCATTCCTTTTCCGCACAAAAACTCATTTATGACCAACTGGCTTTATACCAGCAGGTGTTTGGACTACTGGTCCAAAGACCTCTCTTTTAGCAAGTGACTTCAATTCCGATTGAATTTCCTCTTGCCATTTTGGCCAATCAGATCTTTGTCGACATTCTTCGACAGATCGGGGTTCAAGATCTTTACTATCTTGCATAATGTTTAGTGCAACATTATATGCAAAAATATTATCCATCACTATTTCAGACCGGTTTAAATTAATCCCATCACCAGTAGAACTTATTAAAAGTTCCTCACTCACTTGAGTCTCGGGTTCATTGATTTCTTCAGGAATCTCAGAATTAATCAGATCTTGGGTCTCTTCAGGAGATCCCTTCATAGTATTATTTTGATCATTTGTCGATTTTCTTTTTCTAGGATTTTGATCCTTAGAACCCAAAGGTCTGTCACGCTTTAGGCGTGCTTTGGGTTTACTAGCTATCATGCTAGTAGATGGTCCTGTTGGGACATCAATTCGGATAGGCACATTCTCTGCAGGGATATGTGACTTATTTATCCTTTTCAAAGCAGTAAATGCATCTTGCATTGGATTTGCTATATTCTGTAAATGGATGATCTTCTGGACCTCCTGATTACATATAGGGGTACGTGGATCAAAATGAGATAGTGATGAAAATTTTCACACAATTTCTCTTTTGATTTTCTTTTTCTCTCCCCCTAATTGTGGGAAATTTGTTTCATCAAATCGACAATCTGCAAATCGAGTAGTAAATAAATCTCCCGTCAATGGTTCAAGATAGCGAATAATAGAGGGTGATTCAAACCCAATATATATTCCTAACCTTCTCTGTGGGCCCATCTTACTACGATGTGGTGGTGCTACTGGCACATATACAACGCATCCAGAAATTCGTAGATGGGCAATATTTGGTTCATGACCAAAAACTAATTGTGAGGAGGAATATTTATTATAATTTGTCGGTCTCAGACGAATAAGTGATGTTGCATGCAAGATAGCATGGCCCCAAACACTAGTGGGCAATTTTGTTTTCATAAGTAGTGGTCTTGCTATCAATTGCAGGCGTTTAATAAATGACTCTGCAAGGCCATTTTGAGTATGAACATAAGCTACAGGATGTTCAACTTTTATCCCAATTGATAGACAATAATCATCAAAAGCTTGAGATGAGAATTCTCCAGCACTATCAAGGCGAATAGCCTTTGTAAGATAATCTGGGAATTGTTCCCTTAATCGAATTATTTGGGCTAATAGCTTTGCAAACACCAGGTTGCGAGATGATAGTAGGCACACATGAGACCATCTTGAGGATGTGTCTATTAGGACCATAAAATATCTAAACAACTCACTTTGTGGGTGAATAGGTCCACATATATCCCCATGTATACGCTCTAAAAAGGCAGGGGATTCTATGCCAACCTTCATTGGTGATGGTCTAGTGATCATTCTGCCTTGATAACAAGCATTACAAGAAAATTCATTATTTGTAAGAATCTTCAGGTTCTTTAGTGGATGCCCACTTGAATTTTCAATAATTCGTCTCATCATTATTGATCCAGGATGGCCCAACCGGCCATGCCAAAGCACAAAATTATTTGAATCAGTAAACTTCTGGTTTACGATAGAGTGTGCTTCAACTGTACTGATCTTTGAATAGTATAAACCAGAGGATAAAGTTGGTAACTTTTCTACAATGCATTTATGGCCAGAAATATTTTTTGTAATACAAATATATTCCACGTTCATTTCATCCATTGTTTCAACATGATACCCATTTCGGCGGATATCTATAAACTCAACAAGTTTCTTCGGGACTTGGAGAAGAACAATGCATTATTTATAATAAGTTTTGTTCCCTTAGACAGAAATACAGTAGCTCTTCCGGAGCCTTCAATCAAACTTATATTACCAGAAATTGTAGAAACATTTGCTTTTTCCATATGCAAATAAGAAAAGTATTTCTCATCTTTGAATATGGCATGAGTTGTTCCACTATCAATTACACAAATATCTTCATGATTGGTCTTTGATCCAAACATAATTTGAGGATTATCCATATTCTTCAAAATGACATAAACAAAATAAATATTATAGTAAATATCATTATTAAAGCATAACTATTACATAATCTTACTGACTAATACAAACAACAGAAATTTAAATTTCTACAGATGCATCAACGATTACATGACTTGTTTCTCCTTCTGGGAGTGCAAAGTAATCAGCTACATCCAAATGAATGAAGTTAACATTATCTTCAGAAATAAAATTTGCTTCAGCATTTTTCTCTGTCTTCTTTAGGGAGGCTTGATAAAGCTCAACCAGGTGCTTTGGCGTACGACAGGTACGTGACCAATGCCCTTTTCCTCCACATCTATAGCATGCATTTTCTGCATTTGTTGCTTGCACCGCTTCATGCTTTCGTTCCTTATTTTTCCACTGCTGGTGGTTAGGAGGGTTCTCTGGTGCATTATTATTACCATGATTAGAGTTTCTTCTCCGACCACAACCATGACCACGACTGGGGACACGACCTCTTCCACGCTTAGCTTGGTGGAAGTTCGTCTCATTCAGTTCAGGGAATGGACAAGAACCAGTTGGTCGGCTTTCATGGTTTTTCATTAATAATCCATTATGTTGCTCGGCTACAAGAAGATGTGAGATAAGTTCAGAATACTTTTTGAAACCCATCTCTCGAGCATGGATTTATTTGAGGGTCTCCCTACGAGATTGGCATTTCTCCAAGTCATTGCTCCATTGCTCTCGATCAGAAGCCTCCCTTAGTTGCGTTTGAGCAGCCTCATCATCGTCCAGGTACATGTCTATGGACTTGTCAGCCATGATCTTCGTCTTCTCGACCTCCGCCTTGGCCTCGGCTATCTCGGCTTCAAGCTCCTCGATCCTTTTGGCTTGGGCCGAGCATTTTTCTTTCGTGCTCCGAAGTTGAACCTCGGTCGATGACAGTTTGGCTGAGGTAGCTTCTTTTTCCGCAGCAAGGCAGTCCATGTTCTCCTTCCACTGATCACAATCGATTTTGACATCATCGACTTCTCCCCGAAGCAACTCGATCCTTTCAACCTTTTGTTGCAACCAACATATTGGAGTATTAGCCTCCACAGTTGGGTCGAGTCTGTACGTTTTCAGAAGGATGGTTACCTGCTCGTCTAGCTCGACCTCTTCCTTACGAGCCTTGGCCAAATCAACTCGAAGATCATTTAGTGCTTCATTATTTTGGTCGTAAAGAAGCTTCAAAGCATTCCTCTCCTTCGAGACTTTTTGGAGCTTGGTTTCTCACTGGCTCAGGTCGGCTTGAGACTTGGCAAAGGCCTATACAAAAAAGGAAAATGCAAGTCAGACTTAAAGAAATAAGAGTAACAAAGGGAATTGCAGCAACTAATGTTAACCCGAGATAGGAGACACTAGGCCTCTTCAAAGAGAATGGAAGCGTTGTTAAGATCGGAGGCATCATGGACCCCAATGAAGAAATCCCAAAAGGGATCCCCAACACTAGAGACTCCGCCTATGTCGGGGGTCTTCTTCTCCCAAGCCTCTCTTATTGCCTCCTCAGAGTAAGTTGGCAAAGAAGGCGAATGACTTGCTGTCATGGCCCCAAGCAAGTCACTTGGGACGCTCTGGTTGACCTTCGGGTTTAAGAATCGGCCCCGTCCGGTATGTTTGCGGATGGTCGAGAAATGATCTCGACCTCAGGCGATTTGTAGTTTTCACCCGAACTCTTTTTGGAAGCCTCTTCTTTACGAGGCTTATTTTCAGCAGTCACTTCTAGCTCCGAAGGTTTGGTGGTCTCGACGGCTTTCCTGGGTCGGGCTATTAGTGTTGAGGCGTCGTCCTCTTCTTCTTATTATTCTTCTTCTTCGTCTCTCAGGCTTCAGACCGATTCCACCGTGAGAGCAATCACCTTCCTCCTGACCATTCGAGGTTTGGGCTTGGGGTCCTCGGACAACGAGACTTCCTTCCTTTTCTTGTCTTTCCCCAGCTTCGGAACCGGAGACTTAGCCTCTGCCTCTCCACTCGGGGGCCTCAATATTCCATCTTTGGTCAGGCCTGCACAAAGGAAGCATTAGTAATAAATAAAGGTACGGAAAGTATTTCCAAAATACAATGAAGAATATCCTTACCATGGTTCTTTGCCTCCCATCTGCCCTTCGCCAAATCACGCCATGCGTGCTCGACGTGGGAGGAAGTCGAGGCTAACTTCCGAACCCAGTATTCGAGGTCGGGGACTGCATGAGGTATCCAAGCAACAGCTGCATAACCAATGAGAATGTTAGACAAAGCCAAAGCAGGTACGAAGAATAATGTTTAATACATCACTTACGGTTGAGGTTCCCTTCCACGGGTAATGACATCTTCTCCTTCGGGATGATGTCACAAGTCCTCACCCATATGAACCGGCTCATCCAAGCCTGATCCTTGTCCTCGTCTATGCTCGCAAACAAGGCCTTCGTTGCTCGACGTTGGAGCTTGATTAATCCTCGGTAAAGTTGAGGTTGGTACAACTACATTAGGTGGCTAAGGGTGAACTCCAGCCCCTCGGCCTTGCTGGAGAAAAAGCGCAGCATAATCATAATGCGCCAGAACGAGGGGCGAACTTGGTCGAGGGTGACCCGATATCTTTTGCAAACATCGACGATCACTGGGTCGAGGGGACCCAATGTGAAGGGGTAAGTGTAAACACTTAAAAACTCCTTCACATGAGTAGTAATGCTCTCTTCAGGAGCATGGATTTTTACCACGACCTCGGGACCCCAGTTACAGTTCATCTTCATGGCTTCAAGATGGCTCGTCGTTACGGAGCAGATGTATCTCGACACATGATCATATCGGCCTGGGACCGATGAAGGGTTCTCGATATTGAAATCGGATTTTAAAGTGCACGGGCCAGAAACATACTCGTGGGGGAGTAGTTCCACCGACGTTTTGTCACCGGTCGGCCGGAAAGAAGAGGAAAAAGCTTTCTCCTTTTATGGGACGGTCTTTGAGATTTTCTCCATTGATTCAGGTAAAGAAGAGCGAAAGAAGGTAAATCTAGGTGTTTTCGATGCTAACGAGGTTGGCTCAACAGGCGGCGAAAAAGAGGAGATAGAGAGAGTTAGTAAACTTAGAAGTTTGATGAAAGCAAAAGTAAAGTTTTAATTTAACAAAGGAGCCTGTATTAATAGATTCACGACAACGGTTCAGTGGCGCTAGTGGCCGACCACCCGCTGACAGGCAGTAATGATTTGGGGAACTGTACCGACGGGATATTTCGGTCACGTCCGTTGCTTACGTCATAAGGATGATATCATGATCGAGGTCTCCATAAAATCGAGGCTCAAGACGTTTCTTATCATTTTATTCTAAGAAACGCGGGGACTATCTGTATATGGTGGAAATTGGGGCTACCCAATTTTATTCTTTGACCGAAAAAGAGATGCCACGTCGAAAGGCCAAGACGTCGAATCCGGGATCGAAGTTGCTTTCCAAGATCGAGGTCGACATCACTAATCAAGGTCAAAAAAGGGCATACTCCTAAATGATGCCGGTATAGTTTAATAACGGAAAGGGAGAGATATCCGCGACGGGTCGAAGATCGTAGCGTGAATTTCGGAATGGATTGATCTTCGGCGGTTAATCAATTGTCAATATGTTCCTACTATAATTAGAAGTGTACCTTGTTTAGAACTCCTCTATTATATAAGGAGGAATCTCATTCATTTGTAATCATTATTATTCGCTGCTAAGAATCTATACTTCTGCTATTCTCTTTATTTTGCTCATTGTTCATAAGGATTGTTCCATTCTCTACTGTTCTAATTACCCCCACCTCGAGACTATCTCGAATCGAGGTCGAAGCACTGCTTTTAGGGCTGTTCATTTGGATTGGATATCCGAAATCCGAACCGATCCATTCAATTTCGGATTTCGGATTTCGGATTGGACCGGATTTCGGATTGTGTTTATAAAAATTTCGGATTTCGGATCGGATTCGGATTGGTATATTTTAATCCGATCCGATCCGAAATCCGAAATTATTAGGCAATGTATAAATACTACACTTTAATTTCGGATAGTCAGTACTTTCTTTACATCTTCCTCCAAGTTATTACCTTTACAATTGCTAGAGTTAGCTATATTGGCACCATAGTACTCTCATAATTGTATAAACATGAATTTTTCTTAATGCATTGCCTCTTTTACAAAGAAAATATACATATTAGTTTACAACATTGAGGCATTTACGATCCGAAATCCGATCCGATCCAAACTTTAAAATCCGAATCCGATCCGATATAATTCGGATCGGATTCGGATTGCATTTTCTAGAATCCGAAATCCGAAATCCGAATCCGAAATGTGCTAAATCCGATCCAATCCGATCCGTGCACAGCCCTAACTGCTTTCACACCGGTTTAATTTATTTTATTGTCCAATTTATTTATTTAATTCATTGCTTATCAATTGGTTTGAATTAAATCACACATTCTTAAAACCATAATATAAATTTAATTGTTACTCTATTTTTAGGGTAAACAATATCTTAGAAACAGAACAAGAGCAAATGTTGAGTTACCATTCCAAGAGATAAATACGTAGTAGGAATGTAAGACTTATTGAAAATAAATAAAGAAATAAATGTATAATTTTATAAAATTGGATGCATTTGTTCTTTAATTTACAGGTGGTTAAGTGGTCGACTTTTGGTTGAATTCTTAATTTTATTTTGAAAGAAAGAATTTACTATGTCGGTACGTGTACGTCATATGATCTATGAATGTTGTAAGGTTCTAAAATTCCTGTAATATTTCTTGACATTTTGATTATCTCCAGTTTTTCTTAATAAAACACCAAAATTATGGGGTTTTTTCTACCAATTGGGGCTCTCCCTTCACCACAGCTGATCTTCCTCAACACATTCAGGTTTTTGGTACTAATTAAATTCACTAAGTCTTTTAATTCTTAATCAATGAGTTAGGCTAAAATATCAAAAAATAAGAGCAAAAACTTGACTTAATCTGGACTTGTTTGGCTTTGTGCCTAGGCAGCTCGCATTTCGTAAAAGTAAAAAAGACTAAGACACCCCCTTCTTTTCTTTTGATTTATGCTGTATCAGTCCCATAAAATGAGGTAGATAGGAGTTGCCGGTGTGACAGTCTGAGTAGACAAAAGGTGCTAAACTTTTTAAATTGGTCATGGTTATGTCTTTTTACTTAAACTTTAGTAAAGAAGTGTTACTACTACTCCATTTAAGTATTTTTATGGTTAATGTTTGTAAGTTGAATCTTCACGACACGAGTACATATTCTCTAGTTGATTATAAACACGTAATTTGCTAATTAAGATCAAAGCGGATCTAAGATTTAAAGTTTGTGGGTTCCTACAATAGCTTCAAGTTAATCGTTAATACTATAATTTTACAATAATTGAATATTTATAAATATTTATTAGATTTCTTAACGTACAAAAATTATTAGATTCACCTCAACCTATAATAATCACCTGCCCCTGGCTAAGATACGAATGATTCATACATACTTCCATTAAGTACAAAGAGAAAACGCATTAATTTGTCATCATAATGTAGTATTTATACGTTATGCCATTATTTGTACCAAGTAGTAGTAACGTCATTATGTCAACTATTCTTTTAATTTGTCATCATAATGCTAGATCTTTTAATTTTTAATAAAAACGGGCGTCATACCTTTACCTAAATAATAGACACATCACAGATGTAATGAATACGAGAATGTGATTTCGAGCCATAGAATTATCAATTAATATAATACCAAGCACTTATTGGATACAACAATATAGCGTACTTATATTCCTATATTAGTTGGCAATGACTTGGACTTCCAAGGGATTCCTCATTTTTGAATAGCCGGCAGTTAGGTTTGCGGTTGTATTATATATACTATAGCCAGTGGCAGATTTATCTAGAGGTTATCGGATCTCGTAAACTTCGACAAAAAATGCATTTGTAAGTATATATACTTTGAAAACAATTTGTATAAATAACTTAACACTCTGAATATTAAAAGTCTTTAAGGAGCACCGATTGATTAAAATAATAATATCTATCGCGTTAAAATTTTGGATGCGCCTCTGACTATCGTGACAGGTACCCAATAGATTCAAACTTTCCTATAGAATTGGTCAAACTCATACTTCTCCTGGTATTGTTTGAAAAACAACTTCATTCACACCTAAATTGAAGTTTTTCTATTGTCTCAAGCATCTATTTAATTTTCAACTAGCCAACAGGTTTCTCACTGGTGGAAAGACAGAATATACACAAAGTTCATTTAAAACGATATATATATGTGGTTCACCTTAGGTGGTATCTTTTTCTATCTATTTAAATAATATGTCAGCTTCAATCTCTTATATATTAAGTACAAACTACGACCTAAGTACTACTATATAAAACTGAAATTCTTCGAAGTGCCACCTAACGTCATTTTTTTTACTACATTTATCTCACCCTAGTCAATTCCTTTTGTATAAGAGTGTTTGTCTTGTATCTTGTAATTATCAATTAGCGTCGGTTTTAAGTTTCTTCCTGATTTTTTTAAAACAATATGAATAGAAGCAACAGTTTCCTAGAAGAAAAGAAAGAGAAGCCGAGGGTAGGTGAGTATGGGTAGAGGCGGATCTAGGATTTAAATCTTATTGGTTTAACTTTCAAAATTTTTAATATTTAATATATTATATTTTTAAAGTTATGAATTCATATCAATTATTTTTATAATTTTAATAAACTTTTACAAATAAATTTTTACTCTGCTTCGAAAGTTATGGATTTAATGGAATTCGTTGATTTATCGTACAGTCGCCCCTAAGTATGGAGCTGCGGGGTGGACGAAAGATGGAATGACAAATTGGTCCAGAAAACGAAAGCTATGGTACAATGAACCTGGACAATGAACACTAGAACTCTCTTGGTTTCCCCTTAATTAATCGATTATTTACGCCATCAGATCATCCATACAGTTATTATTAGAAAATCTTGTATAAACAGAGACGGATCCAGGATTTGAGGCTTATGAGTTCCTACCGTAATTTTAAATTAATATGCAATAATATATGTATTCAAAAGTTATTAGGTTCCTGGGAACCCGTAGACAAAGCTCTAGGTCCGCCCGTGCGTATAAATGATAACTAATAACCATCTTTGATTAAAAATCTATACTCTATAAATGTAGTACTAATCTGTTTTTAATCGCTTTTTTGTGTGGGCGGAAATAGTGGAGTTTGTGTGAAGGACAGGGAAGAGAACCTGGTTCCTGGCAATGTGTGTTAAGTGGAAGTGAGAGGCGCAGGCATGGAGGCATTAAATGATCATAAAATAATTAAGTCAAGGATCAATTAAATTGAAAACGTGGAAGGGATTATATACCTTCTCTTTGCATATACAAAAAAAGTCGATAAATCGCGTCAAACAGATATTTCGAGTCAAAAAAAAAACGACGTGGTTTGGTTTGATTGATTTGATTTGGTATTGAGAATAAAAATCCAACCATAAATGGTTTGGTTCGGTTTAAACTAAAAAAAAGTCAAATCGAAACCAAACCAACTCGATAGTACATTTATACAATTTTTCAAATATTTTACGATTTATACATAGAAATATTTATTGCAATGTATTATAAATATTTCTTAAACTTTTTCACAGTTTTATATTTTAATGTATTATTTCATGTTTGGACTTACCATTCTTGAAAGATAAATAAATTGTATAGCCCATAAATGTAGTAACTCAAACTAACAAAGTTCAAATCAATATTAATGTTAACAAAAGAAGTTCCAATCAACATTAGGAATGACGATAATGTTGGATAACAAAGGACATATTTTGTGATATGAAAACTTTACCGGAAAGAAAATCCGAAAACACGAAAAAACCGGAAAAATTCGAGAAAATCGAGATTTTAAAACCCGACTTTGTTGGTTTGGTTCGGTTTATAGATTTAAAAATGTGACACCATTGATTTTATTTGGTAACTAGGTAATTCGTCTGCGTTTCGCGCGATAATAAAAACATTAATAAATTAACTTTTTATAATAACCAATATTTTACTATTCAAACTAAAATTTGAAAAGGTTTATGAATCACTCAAACGAGCCTTTCTTGCCGCATGTGAATCGGCATTCCTATCCATATGTTTATGCGCATGGGCATCTAAATTCGAATCTGTAGAATCTATTGGGGAATTCTCATCCGCACCCGAATTGGCTAAATCTAGTATAGTGAGTCTTGTTCCGATGCGGGAAAAAATCTTTTTAAAGGGTATCTCGGCTATCTATGCAACTAGTTCTTTCACTTGCTTCCAAATCCATCTATCTTACTTACTCAAAAGCTTTGAATATTCCTCTCGAAATCTTGCTTCTAGCTTTGGGCACCATTGACATAAACAAAAATAGCGTATATACAAGGCTAGTTACTTTTATAAAGGTGACATCTATTTCTTAATTTTCTTACAAAAAAATGTAAAGACAGACAATGATCAACAAAATTTTATCTCTTCACGTGCATATGTATATTAATATGAAAAAACGATTTTGTACTTTGTCATTTATATGTGTATATAAATTAAGTTTTCTATTCAATATTAATGCTTTCATAAAATAAGAAGAATGAAATAAAAAAGTGCAAAATCAAATTCATCAACCTGCTCGTTCAGTTTTAAAAATAAAAAGAAATATCAACCAACCTTTACTATAAAATAATTTCTTTTCATACCCAAAGTTTGTTGACAGTGTACTGGCGGAGAAGAAGGTGATAGAGCAACTGGTCGATACACCCAATACAAATGAGATAACCTAAACTAATTAATGGAGGATGTTATTACCTTTTAGCCCTTATGGTTATACATATGTTCTAGAAATTTCTAGGGATATTTATGTAAACAGATACTCCACTTAGTTTGTTAGAAGATAGATTAGTCGGTTAGTAACTTTTGTATATATACACATTGTACAACTGTATTTTGACTAAGAAAAGGAGAAGAGGTAAATTCCAAAATTCATTTTCTCATTCTGAATTCTCGAATCCAAACATGGTATCAGAGCCAATGTGCTCGATCTTCAATTTTTCTATATTGTTCTACAAAACCTTGTGAATTACGTTCACAATTCAGTCGATCTAGTTTGATCGATCTTCGATTTCATTTCATTTCTTACAATTCAGTTTTTTATACAATTTGGTTGATCTTCTGCTTCGATTTGTTGATAACAATGGCGGATGAGAATCCTTTTGGCGAAAATTAAATTGTTGTTGAGAGCTCACATCCTCTCTACTTGAGCTCTTTGGATAATCCTAGAGCAAATCTGGTGTTCATATTATTTGACGGAACTGGGTATGCAGATTGGCGCAAGTCAATGTTGATTTTCTTGTCAGCTAAGAACAAATTAGGACTAATAAATGGAAGAATTCTCAAGCCTAGAGATGATTCCCCTTACTTCGAGCTTTGGACACGATGCAATGATATGGTGATGGCTTAGTTATTGAACTCCTTAACAAAAGGAATTAGGTCAAGTGTTCTTCACTCAAGTTCTGCGAGGGACCTTTGGAAATAATTTGAAGACAGGCATGGGCAATATGATGTAGCTCAATCGTTTGGCCTGCAAAAGAATTATTAGAAACTGTACAGGGATCCAACGATATAGCAACATATTTCAATAACATAAAAGTAATTCGGGACGAGTTGAATGCATTGGATGCAAAAGTTCCATGCACTTGTGTTGAATGTATATGTGAAGCAAAACATAAGAATAAGGCAATTGAGGAGAGACAGAAACTAGTTCAATTTCTTATGGGATTAAATGAAACATACACTGCTTGTATAGGAAACATCATGATGATAAATCCTATACCAAATATTGATAAGGCATACTCTTTACTTCTTCAAGAAGAAAGAGAAAGATCTATTCAACCTTCAATAAATTCTCCTATGGGTTCGAGTTCCTTTAATGCATCAACACAGAAGTTTGGAGAGTATGCAGGACAAAGTAGGATGAATTTCTGTTTAAACACTGGAGGAGGAAACAAGTACAATGCAGCAAAGGGAAATGACAGAAGAAATATGTTTTGTTCTTACTGTCAAAGAGTTGGTCATACAGTAGAAAGGTGCTTCAAAATTCATAGATATACAAATAATTTTAAGACAAATATGCAGGGGAATAGACCAAGAAAATTTCAAAGCCCAAATATGATACAAGGAAATGCAGTATCCACATAAGAAGAGTTTAGTAATGTTTATCAATATATCCAGGGAATTCAACAACACAGTTCATCAAGCATTATGAAAATAAATCAGGAACAATATTCTCAGCTTACGGAAATCCTACAACAAGTCAAAATTGGCAAACAAGCTGCTTCAAGTTCTGAGGTTAATGTGACTGCTAATTGTGCTGGTATAGCTCCTATTCTACCTTTTTTACTCCCTGATAAATCCTTTACACACTCATGGATCCTTGACTCGGGTGCTTCTAAGCACATGACTTTTGACAAATCTATCCTATTTGACATCATAAATGTGATGACCCAAGGGGTCATTTTATAAAATTAGACTCCGTTTTATGCTTAATAGCCATAAAAAGACTAAAATTAAATACCTCGATTTACGAGCGCAGTTCGGACGTGAAACCGAAAAGGTTTTATTTGAGAAACATATATGAAAAATAGGGATTTTTAGAATTTAAATTTGATAAAAGTTGACTTTTTTTAACATTTTGAGTAAACGGATCCGGATCTGTGTTTCGACGATCTCGGAAGGTCCGCAGTAAAATATGAGACTCGGGCGTATGCCCGTAAATGAATTCCGAGGTCCCAAGCCTTAGAAATTAATTTTTGAAAGAAATTATTTTTCTGAAATGTTCATGAATTAAAGAAAAAAAATAATGCTAAAAATTATTGGTATTGGGTCCGTATTTTAGTTTTGGAGCTCGGTACAACTTTGTTATGATATTTAGAGGTTAACTGTGAAATTTGGTGAAAAATGGAGTTCGTTTGACGTGATTCGGACATCCGGTTGAGAAATTATGAATTTTAAGAGTTTTTGTTGAAAATGATGAGTTTTTGAGATTTAATTCATAGATGTACATGTTATTTTCATGATTTTATCGCACGAGCAAGTTCGTATGATGTTTTTAGACTTGCGTGCATGATTTATTTGGAGCCCCGAGGGCTCGGGTGAGTTTCGGGTAGGCCACGAGATGTTTTTGCACTTAAATGAACTGCTAGTTTTTATTTTTCTGGTGTCCAGGTCTTTGTTCTATGCGATCGCATAGGAAAGTCCGCGATTGCACAGAGTTAAATTTAGAAGGCCTGTTTGGAACCCTGTGCGATCGCATGGCTTTATCCGCGATTGCACAGTGCAAGCTCAGGGTCCCCAAAATTGTACTATGCGATTGCACTCTTTCTCTCGCGATAGAACATCCTTAATTTTTCCTTACCCTGTGCGATTGCACTCTTTCTTTCGCGATAGAACAACTTTAATTTTTCCTTACCCTGTGCGATTGCACTCTTTCTCCCGCGATCGCACAACTTTAATTTTTTCTTACCCTGTGCGATCGCACCTCTTTATCCGCGATCGCACGGTTGCCCAACCCAACTATTATAAATACCTGTTAAAGAACGGACAAAACACTTTCTTCCTCAATTTTTCGAGGTTTTCAGCCCTAAAATGATTTTCTTCAACAATCTTCATCCCCAAGTCATAGGTAATCAATTCCAAACTTTGTTCTTTCAATTCCTTACTATTTTGCGTCACTTTTAAAGCAAAAACAAAGAATTTTCATGG
Source organism: Nicotiana undulata (assembly GCA_005239495.1). Lineage (NCBI taxonomy): Eukaryota > Viridiplantae > Streptophyta > Magnoliopsida > Solanales > Solanaceae > Nicotiana > Nicotiana undulata. Next base: position 898 of record ML242745.1, on the reverse strand, counting down.
TAAAAATTTAGGATTTGGGTAGAATTAGGGAGTTTTGTAAAAATCGAATTTTTATATCAAATTAAGGTCGTATTTCAAAACTAATAGCATATTTGGGTTCGTGGGTGAATGGGTAANTAGAAAACTTAGGAAAAATTATATTTTTCAATAAAGTTAGTTCCTTTAGCATTAGTTAATGATATTAAGCTAATTTTGATTAGATTCGATCAAGTTAGAGGTGAATTCAAAAGGAAAAGCAATAGTTAAGCATTGAGTGGCCTGCGGAATTGAGGTAAGTGTTTGGCCTAACTTTAGCTTGAGGGAATAGGTCTCCCCACTTGTTTGCTACGTGAATTGCATGGGTGTGGTGTATAGGTGTGGTGACGAGTATCTATGCACCACCCAAATAGATTGTTAAACATGATCCCCTTTCCTGTTCCCCACTTATTTGATCATTATCTTAATTGTTATATGTTCATTATGGCTTCGATGACTATTTGGCCTTGTTGATCTGTGTAGAAATTGTTGTGATTATTTGAAAAGAGTATTGGTTGTTTGAGCTGGTTTCCTTGTGAGATATATAATGGTTGAGAGGTTTGGCATTATTTTTACGAATTATATATATATATATTTACGTTCATGTTGGTCTCGTCTTGATAATATCGAGGAAGTTATGAGAAAGGCCGTCTAACTGTTTCGTAATTGTTGAGGTTCACGTGGTTATTGGGTTTCATTGAGTTACTTCCAATTGTTGTTGCAAGTGTGTTAAAATGTTGGTTGTTCTCTTGAGTTTATTATAGTATATAAAGACTGAGCTGGATTGACAGTGTTACGTTGTTCACTTATATTCTGTTGTTTTCTTGGTTGAGAGGTTATTGATGAAGTCATGAGAAAAATGCAGTTTATTATTTATAATGGT
>ML242744.1:0-12468 GCA_005239495.1 Nicotiana undulata | reverse complement strand
CGTTTATAATTGAGGCAGAGAAACATAAGCTTTTTGAGTTATATTCAATAGTAACAGAGGTATATATAATTGGTCGCACCCATTCCAGATATGCCCTTTGGGGGTTAACAGAAGTAGTATAAGAAGATGTGATGGATGAATTGTTTGTGTCAGTTGACATTTCCGAAGAATATTGCAAATGTTCTAATAGATCTCTTTATGAGATACCCATATGGTACACTCTAAAATAGTGCAGCCAGATATAAGTACTACAAAGACATGCACTATAAGCCTTGAGGGGATATATACTACCTTAGTGTGGCTCGCGTCCCTAGTAAAGCGAGAACGTTGAGCAACTTGAAGAGCCACTGGATGGAGCAAAGGGAAGCTGAAAGCAAAAGAATGTCTTGTTCGAGTTTTCAGAATAAAGTGGTGAGCATAAATGTTAGCAGGAAATAAGAAAAGAGTTAATGAAGCATTATGAGTAAGATGTAAAATGGATGACAATAGTAGACAAAAAAAATGACAGTATTACAGAGTCTATAGTCAAAGGAAGGAAAATATGAGAGGTGACAGGCCTTAGGACAACAAAAGAGTATAGGCCATACAGTCACGTCCTCATTTTGAGAAATAAGTTCGCGATGTTAACGTGATTCAGAAGAAACGTTAGACCCAGAGTAATAGAAGTCATCATGGACTGGTGGAAAAAGATAAACTAAACATGAATTAGGGACTGAATGATTTGATAATAGTCGGCATCGTGAGAAATTTAGAGATTGCACTCCAACGATAATAGATTGGACAACATAAGAAGATTCATGAGAAATCCAGAGAATGGCATTTCAGGAAGACGTTTCCTAAAGCAAGCAATGTGAGAAAAGTTAAGCTTAAGGGGTTGTATGTTCCAGTTACACTAAGTATCACCCTCGTGAGTGAGGATTTTTGTTATCCTTGGTATAGAAGGATTGCCGCAAGGCGAGTAAGGGTCATCGATGATGTGAAAAGACGCAAAAGATGAAGAGGTAACACATCTATAGGTAGATCCTCATGGCTTCAACTTTTAGTATTCCCCTAAAGGGGGGAATATGGAGTGATATGGTGTTAAGTCAGAATTAAGTGGTTTTAGTAGCTACGAAATGGTAAAGGAAGAATGCAATAAAAATAAGAAAGGGATGAGATTGCACTATTCAAAGCCTACAGATAGGCTACGATCCTAGAACATTATGCAAACACAACGCCAAGGAGAAGAAGTGAGGCATTCCTTCCCGGAATGTTATGGATAAAGAAGGAGCCAGTGCGGGACATAAGTTAAGACGAAGGAAATAAACTAAGAAAGATTACGAGGAATATTGATATGAGAATGGGCCAATGAGTAGTTAGTAATTGGTCTGGAAGATCCCACTTATGGCTAAACAAGAGGTTACAGACGAGTCATCAGATCGTGTAAGATAAACATAGTAGAACCTAACATGGAGAATTCAGCCTCGAAGAATATCATTATAATACTCAAAGATATATATTCAAACAAGATTCGGGATAGTTAAAAGTACCGTATGAGTATTACATATATAAAAGAGAATGCCACTAGGAAAATAGTCAAAATATCAAGTTTCAAAGCAACCCNTCGCAGCTTTACAAAAGTCAGAGGGTCCTCCCTAAGTACTAAAATGAAAGACTAGCTGAGGAAATAAGGAAGAAGGCTTCAACCTAAGCTCAGTGACCTAAATAGGAAATGGTTATGTTAAAATAGTCTCACTACAATATTGTAAGCACTACAAAAGAAAGTGGCACCTACCATGGCTAATGAGCGGGAAGTAAAATCAAAAGTAATATTCGAGATCGTATGAGTTTCACGAAAACTCCGGCATGCATGGGAACTAAGATAAGCTAAGTATGCACGCAACAAGGGGTCAAAAAGATCAGGAAAGCAATAGCTTACGTTTAAAGAAAGCTGAGAAGGAACGAAAGGAATTATCTAATAAATGATCCGGAGTTAGTTACGTTATGAATACACTTAAGAGTTCGAAGTATTAACCATGCAGCATATATGTTGACAACCATAAAACCGTATAAGATTCCGGTATGAGTTAAAAGAAAGAATTGAGCCCAGGTCATAGACAAATGAATGATGTGTTAGAAGATTGTATCATGGATATTGCATAGCGTCCATGAAGGGCTAAAGTAATAACTAATACCATGAGCCGTAGATTGAAAGATAACTTAAGCCTACATAAAGGTTGATCAGAGGGAAGAGGAAACTAAAGAGTTACATCCACTAAGTAAATCAAGAGTTTGTTTACTGGACCCAGAAAAATTATAGGCCTCGTAAATGAGAACATTGCAGAATCACTCTTAATATCAGAGGTACAAGAGAGATAGTACAACAACCATATTCTATAACGACTCTATGATGAAGCCAACTGAAGAGTACCAGCCTCATAAGAAGTAAGTACGAAGCTCCCACTGAATTGTGTTTGCACCAGAGGTGTAAGAATTATAATAGAGCTTCAAGTTATGGACGTGAATTATACCTATGTGGAAGAGAGGTCATGAAAGAGATAGAAGATACGATGCGAAGTTTTAAGGTAAGTAAGGTAAAGGTGAAAATCGTACGAGATACTCAAAGGCAGAATATGTGAATAGTCCATACCTCGGATAGAAGGCTAGGAGTCCTGGGATCCAATAACCAGGAGTGATAGCGGCATCGTCGGCGACATGTCTTCCAGCCTATGGTTTCTAAGTACTAAGAGATCTAGTTAGAAGAGTAGAGAAGAGTTGGAGACGACGTGATGTATCGATTGACGTTCCAGAATAACATAAGGAAATATATTGTACAAACAAATTGAAGGAAAGTTACGAGTATTATAAATGGATATTTATAGGTCACAAGCTAAAGTATGGTAGAGCGACAAAGTTTTAAGAAAACATGAGTAAGGGTGAGGAAAGGAAAGTAAAAAGGGAATGAGAAGGGATAAGTCCTCAAGATTAAGTCCATGAAAACAAGAGAGATAATGGTTTCTCTAAGTTATTGAAAGTTCACTATAGCCCGAATGAACTCAAAGGAATCTAAGGTTAATAGCATTTAGAAAGAATGGAATGCTGCCCTATTAATAGAATGATGGTGTAATTGTTATAGACAAAGGATGAAGTTTGGGCTTTCGATTGATTTATGATCTGACGAAGAAAATAAAAGTATCTCATGAATTGGACAGGATTAAAATACCCACGCAAGGTGAATCACATTGGGATGCTGCGAAATACAGTTCTGGAAGTATAGTATCGCCCCTAGATGGATCAATCTAATTATCCCAGATATCCCTGATGAGACGTGAGACCTAGCGGCAATGTTACATAAAAGATCAAGTTATCAGTGGTAGATAATGAATCAACATAAAGGTTAATCAACAATAGATGGATGGAAGTTCAACAATATGAGATGAAATTAGACCATCAGTCTTAAGGATAAACAACGAGAGTAACCTGGAGTTGGATGCAGACCTCTGTAACGATACATCGAAGTAAGAATTATGGTATAGTATGAATTATGACCTACGTAGATGCAGTAAAGTCAAACGAATGCATAACCAAGTCTATGAAATAAGATATAGCCATATTCGCAAGTTCTACAAGGTACCGAGCGAAGAACTTCAGTATACCTATTGATGCCTAGAGAGACATCTTATTGAGCTATGTATATGTTTACAAAGTAAGACCTAGAAATTGGCTAACAGCTGGAGGAAAAAAATGAAGGAAGAGACGCATAAGCGCACTTACAAGGTCAAAGTCGTACATGCTGCATGATGGAATGTAGCAACAGTTACGATATTGGAAGGATCCGACTACAAGTTGTGATGTGAGAAGGAGGCCTAAGGGGGGGAAATGCCCCGGACTTTGGACTTATTCAACGAATAGTCTCCTAGATGGCAAGGGAAGTTCTAAAATAATCGGAAGACATAAGTTATAAAAATGATAAGTGTATNGGGGGGGGGGGGGGGGATAATGTTACACCCCGCAATATTACGTTACCATTATTAAATTACGATGATGTTGCACCCTGCAATATTGTTCGTTGAATTTGTCGAAAGGTAATTGGAATCAGTCCAACGAAAAGATAATTTGGGGATTATCAGAATTATGCTATTTCACAAGTGATAAGTAAATTCATGAAGGGGGAGCAAGTCTAAAAAAAATGATATTCCTCAAAGTTTGACAATTTGGGATAAAATATGGTCTGAGTTATAATACCCGGTATTTATGGATTAGTACCATAAAAGGTACCATATGACCAGGATAGTAGGATGTATAAAGTGTATTAATAATAAGTAGAATTTTAAGTAATTGAAGGCAGTTCTTAATTATACGAGTAATTGGTTAATTATCGGGTATCAGGATATTACCCAATTAAATTAATTAGAATTTTTGGATAAGTAGCAAGGGAAGAACGTGGCAGCCACTTAATTTACGGTTGATGACTCTTACAAGCCACTTGATAAGGCTTTGGCTTAGTCATCACATTGAAAAGTCTTAGTCATTGATCAATAACGTGAAAAATCCTAGCAGTTCTGCAATTTATGCAACATAGCTATTAGCATATGTGAAAAGCAACAAGAAAACTTCATCTCCAACTTCTGGAGAGAGTTATGGAAGCTTAGTTGCATCACCTATGGTAGTAAAAATACTCAGATGTCATAAATGATATTGTATGATAATATTAATAACATTACTTCTCTCATTCATTTTTTTAAGAATGAGATCAATAACGATTGTCATTGGTTTAGTCATCACCTTTGCAAAGTATTGTTAGTAGCTCAAAATTTTGCAACGGTAACATGAGATTTCTCTGAAATACTGCACGACTCAATGTGAAATGCTAATTCAAAGAAGGTCCGGTATAACCGTTCTCAAGAATATCATACGGATTTTCCCTACTCCAAGTATGTTAAGTTATCCCTTCTTTCTTTTGGCATGAGCTATACGACATGAACGAAATGAGAAAATGCACAACTTCCATAAAATACTCTATTCGTAGAAATGCTACAGATATGTATATTCTTATCCTTCCACGTGTCAAATTACTCTATCATATGTTCATGGGTCTCAGAAATATGTAAGTTGGTAAAGTTTATCTCATGATATTAGTCAGAGGCATAATGGCCTTATGACGTACCGAGAGATTTTATTGACATATTTCATATGCATGTCATGCATTTATACATGCATGTTGACCCATGACCAAACGGCGTTATATACGCATATATATGTATGTATATATATGTATATGGGATATGGGAAAGGTTATGGCGTTATATACGCACCACCACCTGATCAGCTGGTATACAATGATGATTTTGCCCACAGTGGCCGATATGATATGATGGGATGCCCTCAGAGGCTGATGATGTTATGAAACATATACCTATGCACGACATGACATTCATACGCATATGCATGATACTAAAAGTGATTTATTATTTACAGAGTTATCCAGACATACAGGTTGAGTCAATTACTCTATATCTCTTCCATGTCTCTTATGTATTTATTTATGTGCCTTATATACTCAGTACATTATTCGTACTGACATCCCTTTTACCTGGGGACGCTGTGTTTCCTGCCCGTAGGTCCTGATAGATAGATCGAGAGCCCTCCAAGTAGGCTATCAGCTCAGCAGAAAATGTTGGTGCGCTCCATTTGCTTCGGAGTTGCTCGTTTGGTTAGTATGATTTAGACACATATTGTATGGTAAGGCGGGACTCTGTCCCGACCTTTATGATATTTATGTACTCTTAGAGACTTGTAGACATATGTCGTGTACATAAAGGATTGTACGGCCTGGCCGGCCTATGTTTTGAGTTTATAAAGGATTGTGTTGGCCTATTAGGCCCGTATGTCATGTGTATGTAATAATGTAATAAGAAAGATACGCTACGTTGGTACTCGGTTAGGTAAGGTACCGGGTGCCCGTCATGGCTCATCGATTTGGGTCTTGACANCCTGGTCTCCTACCATGAAAGCCAAATCTTGAACTCTACGATCTGCATAACTCTTCTGCCTGGACTGAGTTGTACGAAGCCTATCCTGAATAATCTTCACCTTATCCAAGGCGTCCTAGACTAACTCAGAACCCAATAATCTAGCCTCCCCGGGCTCAAACCATCCAACTGTAGACCGACATCGCCTACCATAAACGCCTCATACGGAGCCATTTGAATGCTCGACTGATAACTGTTGTTGTAGGAAAACTCTGCTAAAGGCAAGAACTGATCCCATGAACCACAAAAATCAATAACACATGCCCGCAACATATCTTCCAAAATCTGAATAGTGCGCTCGGACTGTCCGTCTGTCTGAGGATGAAATGCTGTGCTCAACTCAATTTGAGTGCCCAACTCTCTCTGAAATACTCTCCAGAAATGGGAGGTAAACTGAGTTCCTCGGTCTGATATGATAGATAAGGGCACACCGTGCAATCTGACAATCTCTCTCATGTAGATCTGAGCCAACTTCTCTGCTGAAGTTGAAACCGCCACCGGAATGAAATGTGCTGACTTGGTCAGCCTATCTACAACAACCCATACTGCATCAACCATCCTCTGAGTCTGTGGGAGTCCAACTACAAAATCCATCGTGATACACTCCCACTTCCACTCGGGAAGCTGAATCTGCTGCATCAAACCACCGGGTCTCTGGTGCTCATATTTAACCTGCTGACAATTCAAGCACTGAGCCACATAAGCCTCAATATCCTACTTCATTCTACGCCACCAATAATGCTGCGATAAGTCCTGGTACATCTTCGCGGTGCCCGGATGAATGTAATACCGGGAACTATGGGCGTCCTGCAATATTATCTCATGAATGCCATCAACATCAGGAACACATATACGACCCTGCAATCTCAAAACTCCCTCAGCATCAACTGTGACCTGCTTGGGACGTCCATGCCGAACCGCATCCCTAAGAGCACACAAATGACGATCGTCATACTGCCTGGCGCGAATACGATCATACAATGAAGAACGGGCGACGGTATGGGACAAAACACTGCCACCCACAGAAACCTCCAATCTAACAAATCGATTGGCTAACGCCTGAATATCCAAAGCCAAAGGTCGCTCTCCAACTGATAGATAAGACAAACTACCCATGCTGACTGACTTCCGGCTCAAGGCATCGGCCACCACATTGGCCTTTCCCGGATGATAGAGAATAGTAATGTCATAATCTTTCAGGAACTCTAACAACCACCTCTGCCTCATATTCAACTCCTTTAGCTTAAACAAGTATTGAAAACTCTTGTGATCAGTGAATACCTCACACGGCACCCCATACAAATAGTGCCTCCAAATCTTTAAGGCATGAACAATAGCTGGAAGGTCCAAATCATGGACAGGATAGTTCTTCTCGTGAATCTTCAACTGACGTGAAGCATAGGCTATAACCCTCCCATCCTGCATCAACACTGCACCAGCCCAACTCGCGAAGCATTACAATACACGGTATAAGAACCTGAACCTGTGGGCAGTACCAATACTGGTGCTGTGGTCAATGCTGTCTTGAGCTTCTGAAAGCGCGCTTTACACTCCTCTGACCATCTGAACTGAACACTCTTCTGCGTCAACTTGGTCATGGGGGCTGCTATAGATGAAAACCCCTCCACGAACCGGTGATAATAGCCTGCTAGGCCAAAGAAACTCCGAATCTCTGTGACTGAAGTGGGCCTAGGCCAATCTCTAACTGCTGAAACTTTCTTCGGATCCACCTGAATGCCCTCTGTCGATACCACGTGGCCCAAGAATGCCACAGAACTCAACCAGAACTCAGACTTAGAAAACTTGGCATACAAGCGCCTATCCCTCAGAGTCTGGAGGACGACTCGGAGGTGCTGCTCGTGCTCCTCTCGGTTGCGAGAGTATATCAAAATATCATCTATAAACACGATTATAAATGAGTCGTGCACCAGCAGTCGATCACAAAAAGGGTTGGGCAACCGCACCTGCGGTCACACCAGCTTCTGTGCACCAGTAGTGATTTTTGCTGGTTTTAGGCCTCGTGCGGGGTCCAGGAGGCACCTGGGCCCACCCGAGCCCCCGTCCAAATATACCAACAAGTCCCAAATCATTAAACGGACTTTCTCGAGCCCACGGAACACTCAACACAATGCTAAAACTCAGAATCACCCTCCAAAACCCCTTAATTCAAAACTTAAGAACATTGTAATTCTAGAATTCTATAACGATGCACCGAACCGACCCATACAACTCGGAACGACTTCAAATTTTGTAGACAAGTCATAAATAACGTAGCGAAAGTATTCCGGGCCTCGGAATTGCGTTCGGACATCAGTAGCATAAAATCACATTCCTAACCAAATTTCATGTTTTATGAACATCCTCAAAACTTTACTAACTGTAAATCTCTCATTTTGATCCGAAACCCGTCAAATCAAGTTTGTTTTACACCAAATTTCACAGATAGGACAAATAACATATATGTCACGACCCGAAATCCCACCTTCGGGCCATGACTGCGTCTAACGTTGAACCCGTTAGACAAGCCAACGTTTGAACTAAATAAAACTCATTAACAACAAAAACGAACAAGATAACTAAGGCATCAATGGTCCGCAATGTGAAGGTTAACAAATAACCAAAATATAACATAGCAATTTCGAAATAAAACCCATATACAAATCCCAGAACTGGTGTCACATACTCACGAACTGTCTAAGAGATTACTAAAAACAAAGGACTGAAAATAAGTACGTAGGACTGTCTTTGAAATATAAAGTAAGATAGGGATGAAAGTGAAGAGTAGAAGGTGACGCCAAGGCCCACGAACGTCTACGGGTCTACCTCCATGTCTCCAGTGTGAACTGATGAGATGCTCCGACCGTCATTGATCACCGGGTCTGGCTCCGTAGTCTGCACAACATAAAGAAGTGCAGGTGTAGCATCAGTACAACCGACCCCATGTACTGAGTAAGTGCCGAGCCTAACCTTGGCGAAATAGTGACGAGGCTAGGACCGACAATAATAAATGTACCTGTGCAATTCTATATAATAATAGGAGAATATCGACGAAAATAAGCGAGTATGACAGATACGGGGAGAACATGCTGGGGGGTAAAAGGGGCAACAAAATGCTAGCACGGTAGAACAAGGTAATAACTGAAATGTAAAAGTAAAAGCAGGAATTTAACTTCTCAAAAACAGATAATGAACAACAAAAGGCACGACATGTCCCCTCGTACATAACCTCACAATCACTCGTCACGGAATGTCCCCTCGTGCATATATAATAACACTCGGCAGGGAATGTCCCCTCGTGCATAACCTCACAATCAATCGGCACAGAATGTCCCCTCGTGCATATATAATAACACTCGGCACGGAATTTCCCCTCGTGCATATATAATAACACTCGGCACGGAATGTCCCCTCGTGCATATATAATAACACTCGGCACGGAATGTCCCCTCGTGCATAACCTCACAATCACTCGGCACGGAATGTCCCCTCGTGCGACAAATAACAAGCCAAGCAGCAATATAATGTAAAAGTCAACACTAAGCAGTCTCAAGTGCATGGAAATACTCAATACATTTCTATTGCCCCGGCAAGGGAGAAATCATCAATTGCAGACTCAACAAAATGCGCGACAGGGGTCTCAGCTATAACCAACCTCGCATCATAAATACAATTTCAACAGTGTAAGCCTCAACTGAAACAAATAACTCAATGACTCTCTACGTCATGCAACAACCTCAAGGTATCACTTTTAATTCATCAATTACTCATAGAGCGGAGAATATTAAGAACACAGTAAGCTTCATCACAAATAACTCACGGGCATGCTTAACCGCAACGCATAGGCACTTGCCACAACGCCTATACGTTGGACATGAGTTACACATAGCAAATAAGACTCTATACCTAATCCCTCAAGTTGAGGTTAAGCCAAACACTTACCTCGGCTCCGAAAATACAAGTCAAACCTCAATCACAGCCTTTCCTTTAGAATCCGACTCCGGAACGGTATTATCTAGACATAATCAACCCAAGTATATCAATAATGGCTCACTAAATCAAGCCCATAGCCTAATTATTTATTTCAAAGCATTCTTCCTAAGATTCCAAAATTTGACCCCGGGCCCGCTTGGTCCAAACACGAGGCTCGGACCCAAACCCGATCACCCATAAACCCACGAGTTAGAATACATAATTTGTTTTAAGATTCGACCCCAAATTGAGGTTGAATCACCCAAAATTCTCAAAAACCCAACTCTACCTAAAATCCCTAATTCTTACTTTGATTCCATGGTTTTAGGCCTAGAATCTAGTGATTAGTTGAAGAAATTAAGAGAAAACGAGGTCAAGAGCACTTACCTATGGATTTATAGAGGTTGGGGAGCTTGATTCTCGGTTATGGAGGCTTGGAGAAGAAAAGAGAAGTGGAAAATGGGAAACATCCTGTATAAGGTTCTGTTTTGGGGCTTTTAAAATAACTGGGCGAAAATGTCCAGTGCGATCGCGGACAAGGGATTGCTATCGCGGAAGTAGCTGGGCTTCACTCTCTGCGATCGCGGAGAGAGGAATGCGATCGCGGAGAGAGGAATGCGATCGCGGAGAAGCTGGACTGCACTCTCGCAGAGAGAAGGATGCGATCGTGGAGAAGCTGGACTGCACTCTCTGTGATCGCGGAGCATCAGGATATCCTGCACTGCGATCGCGGCCCCACCAATGCGATCGCATAAGGCATCAGACCCCTCCCCCACTCTCAACTCTATGAGATCGCTGCTCAACCTATGTGATCGCATATATTAAGCTACCAGAAACCAGAAAACTCACAAACACCAGATTTATTTTTGACCTTTTTGCACTCCGACACTGACCCGGAACTCACCCGAGCCCTCGGGGCTCAAAACCGAAAACAGACACGACTCCCAAAATATCCTACGGACTTTTTAACATAATTAAACCACCAAAATACATTAAAAACAATGAATTAAACCACAAAATCCATAGAATTTTCTCAAACTTCATAAACTTCTAAATTTCCCATTTTTTATCCGAAACACGTTATTTCAAGTCCGTTTTACACCAAATTTCACAGGTAACTCATAATATATACATTGGACCTGTTCCGCGCTCCGGAACCTTACTACGGGCCCGGTAACACGGATTTCACATAAAACTTCATTTTCAAGAGTCTTAATTATTTTCAGGAAACAATTTTCTTTCAAAATTCATTTCTCGGACTTGGGACCTCGGAATTCGATTCCAGGCATACGCTCAAGTCCTATATTATTCCACAGACCCTCCGGGACCGTCAAATCACGGGTCCAGGTCCGTTTACTAAAAATGTTGACCAAAGTCAACTTCAATCAATTAATTACCATAAATTCAACCTTTTATCAAGTTTCCACATAAAGGCTTCCTGGCTACACGCTCGGGCTTTGCACGCACATCGAGGTGAGATTAACGGAGGCTTTTGGGGCCTCGGGACACAAATTTGGCTAGGGTTACATTAGGATGACCTTTTGGATCATCACAATCTCCACCTCTAAAACATACGTTCGTCCTCGAACGGACATAGAAAAAGTACTTGAGTCTGAGAAAAGATGGGGATAACGACTCCTCATATCGGACTCGGACTCCCATGTAGTTGCCTCGGCAGGATGACCTCTCCACTGAACATGGATCGAAGGATAACTCTTCGACCTCAACTGACAAACCTGCCGATCTAATATAGCTATCGGTTCCTCTTCATAAGTCAGATCCTGTTCCAACTGGACACCGCTGAAGTCAAGAACATGATATGGATCCGCAATATACTTCCGGATCATGGATACATGAAACACTGGATGCACTGCTGATAAATGAGGTGGCAAGGCAAGTCTGTAGGCCACCTCTCCTACCTTATCTAAAATATTAAATGGACCAATATACCTAGGGCTCAACTTGCCCTTCTTTCTGAATCTCATCACGCCCTTCATAGGCGACACTCGAAGGAACACCTGGTCTCCTACCATGAAAGCCAAATCTCGAACTCTGCGATCTGCATAAGTCTTTTGCCTGGGCTGAGTTGTACGAAGCCTATCCTGAATAATCTTCACCTTATCCAAGGCATCCTGGACTAACTCAGAACCCAATAGCCTAGCCTCTCCGGGCTCAAACCATCCGACTGGAGACCGACATCGTCTACCATACAATGCCTCATACGGAGCCATCTGAATACTCGACTGGTAACTGTTGTTGTAGGCAAACTCTGCTAAAGGCAAAAACTGATCCCATGAACCACCAAAATCAATAACGCAAGCTCGCAACATATGCTCCAAAATCTGAATAGTACGCTCGGACTGCTTATTCGCTTGGGGATGAAATGCTGTGCTCAACTCAATCTGTGTGCCCAACTCTCGCTGATATACTCTCTAGAAATGGGAGGTAAACTGCGTACCTCGGTCTGATATGATAGATAAGGGCACAC
>ML242741.1:0-15976 GCA_005239495.1 Nicotiana undulata | reverse complement strand
ATTCTTGACGTACTTTGGAAATTCAACTCCGAGCCTCGGCGTCAGGAAAATTATAATTCTTGAAGAAACGCGATATACGTCGCCTAAGGATCAAGATTGACTCAACTAATCATCCCTCAATGGCCCAAAAATCAGAATTCACATTTTCATCAAACCCCTCTTTCTTCCCCCAACAATTTCTTATGAATTTCAATGAATTAGGAAGAGGCAATTCTCAAAGAATGGAAGAAATTGACATGCGGAGAGTTAAGGATTACTTACCTGAAGTAATTGGGCTGAAACAGTTGTTCTAGAGCTCTTGGGGTCGTTAACAATGGAGGAAAAATTGATTTTTGGATGAAAATTCACAAAGTGAGCTATTTATAGGTCTGCCCAGCAGTTTCCGCACCTACGACCTTTGGATCGCAAGTGCGGACTCGCACNTTCTGGAGCTCTTGGGGTCGTTAACAATGGAGGAAAAATTGATTTTTGGATGAAAATTCACGAAGTGGGCTATTTATAGGTCTGCCCAGCAGTTTCCGCACCTACGACCTTTGGATCGCAAGTGCGGACTCGCACCTGCGGGAAAAGGGTCGCTCCTGCTGAAAAAGGCCTGGGCACTGGGGGAATTCTCGCACCTGCGGGAAATTGGTCGCACCTGCGATGGCTTGGGCCCTGGGGATTGCACGCGCCTGCGGAGTCTGGTCCGCTCCTACGGAGCCGCTCCTGCGGAGGGAGCCGCGCCTGCGACTGATTTTCTGCTAGTGCGAACCTCGCGCCTGCGGCTCATGGACCGCAGGTGCGGTCACACCAGCAAATTCCCACCAGCAGTTCAATTGTTGGTTTTTGACCTCGTTCGGGGTCCGGGAGACCCCTGGGCCCACCCGAGCCCTCGACAAATTATACCAACGAGTCCCAAATAACATGATGGACTCGCTCGAGCTCCCAGAACACTAAAAACATCATCCAAACTAGAAATCACCCTCCAAAACCCCTTAGTTCAAACTTAGGATTTCAAGAAAATTTCAATGGCTCACCAATACGCCGAACGGGTCTATAATGCTCGGAATGACCCCAAATTTTGCGGACAAGTCATAAATGATTATACGGAACTATTACCAGTTCCGGAATTCCATTCGGACCATGATATCACGAGTTCCAATTCCAGGCTGAATTCCAAATCTTATGAAATCCTTAATTCCAATTCAGGTGCCGAAATACTCCTGGGTCATCAGAAACCCGAGGCGAACACACTCCCAAGTCCGAAATCATCATCCGGAGATGCTGGAGCTATCAGAACTCGATTCCGAGGTCGTTTGCTCAAAATGCTGCTCAGAACCAAAATTAGCCAAATAGGCTAGCCTTCAGGAACCAAGTGTTCCTGAACTGGCCACATCACTTCCGAATCTCGAACTACCTGCCCACACAAGTCATAAGGAATGAGTAGTCGCTATGGAAAGAGTCATTCACGGGAACGGAGTCCCAACACACAAAACGACCGGCTGGGTCGTTACACGGGGCAAGCATTGAAAAGCTTAGCAAGGAATTTGCTACACTAATGGGGAGTGAATTTCAAATGAGTATGATGGGTGAGCTAAACATCTTCTTAGACTTACAAATCAAGCAATACCCACATGGAACAATGATTCATCAACAAAAGTATGTGAAAGAACTCCTCAAGAAGTTTAAAATGGAGGACTCAAAGGAAATAGACACCCCCATAGCCACAGCTACCAAATTGGATGTGGATGAACATGGTTCATCCGTTGATCAGAAGCTATACAGAGGGATGATTGGGTCTTTATTATATCTCACTACCAGCAGACCTGATATTGTGTTCAGCGTTGGACTGTGTGCTAGGTTTCGGGCAAATCCAAAGGAGTCCCACCTCACTACAGTGAAGAGAATTTTGAGATATTTGAAAGGCACCAATGATTTGTGCCTTTGGTATCCTAAAGATAGTAATTTCGACCTTGTAGGATATGCTGATGCTGATTATGCAGGTTTCCTGGTTGACAGGAAAAGTACCTCAGGCATGGCTCACTTTTTGGGCTCCTTCCTTGTGTCTTGATCCACCAAGAAACAAAATTCAGTAGCCCTGTCTACTGCTGAGGCTGAATATGTGGTTGCAGCCTCATGCTGTGCCCAGTTGCTATGGATAAAGCAACAACTCATGGACTTTGGTATAGATATGGGATGCATTCCTATTTTCTGTGATAACCCTAGTGCTATTAGTATGACGAAGAACCCGGTTCATCATAAGAGAACTAAGCACATAGATGTTAGGCATCATTTTCTAAGGGATAACTATGAAAAAGGAAAGATCTCAATCGAATTTTGTGCTACTGATCATCAAATTGCTGACATATTCAATAAAGAACTGAGTAGGGAGCATTTTGAGAGAAACAGGCTTGAATTAGGGATGATTAAGAT
This sequence comes from Nicotiana undulata, assembly GCA_005239495.1. Taxonomy (NCBI): domain Eukaryota; kingdom Viridiplantae; phylum Streptophyta; class Magnoliopsida; order Solanales; family Solanaceae; genus Nicotiana; species Nicotiana undulata. The sequence continues at coordinate 13,564 of ML242741.1, read as the reverse complement.
CACCTAATTGGAAAAAAATGAAAAAAAAAATTTTGGCTAGAAAACTTAACCTAGGTACTTAACCAGACTAATCATTGTTCAGTATCATGTCTTTATTGCCATACTCTTTTTCCATGTATTAATATGATTCCCTGGGTACTAATGATGTTTCTCTATCTTTGATAATTGAGGAAAATTAAAGACTTTAACATGATGAACCTGGTTCATCTGACTGACGAGGTACGTTCTCATCTCCATTCATTTATTAAATCAAGTACAGTCATACATGAGCAGGACTCTATCAACTTATGGTTCAACTTCAAATACTTCGTACTTACCCAAAATTGAACCAGTTTCAAAAAGTCCCATCTCACTTAATTAGCCTAGTTTTAGGGGGGAAATAAATGTCTAATCAATGTCAGTCCTATATCGATTAGACTCCCACTTGAGTTAATACTCTGCCGTAGTGATCTCTCTAGCCACATCTTATAAAAGGATCATCATTACTCTTCTCTTCATAAAGTAACCGTCGAACCAAGTTCAACTCACTCTACACAAACCAAAACTGATCAACCTCTTCTCTCTTCTAAAATTCTTAATCATGTCTTCACCACCACCTGCTTCTTCTTCCACTTCATCCCCAAATCATGATTACGATTGAGGAAATTATGAATCTGACTCTAATTCTCCATCTGTATACAGCTCTCAATCACCAGATAGGTCCTCAACCCCTAAAACCCCACATATTCCTGAACCCACACCTAACCCTACTCCAACCCCCAGGGGTCTCCGTGTGAAAATTCTTGCAAAAAAGACAACTGCGTCTGGTTCTAGAGCAAGATTCTTGGAAAAATTCTACAGGCTGATAAGGATCCCAACGCTAAATCATTAAGTGAATCTTTTAAATGAGCCAATGAGGATGAAGCACCTGGTTCAACAAGTTCTGAGAAAGGTAATTCTTAAATCAATTATGCAATTGCTACTACTGAAAAGTCGGTTCGTCTTGGTGGGGTCTGTTATTGATATTGAAGTGTCGAATAGGTGGAGGAAAGTAAGAGTTATTGAGAGAGAGGATGAAGGAGTTTCAAGGGGATCTAGGGAGGATGGCACCACTTTGGCTCTTTGTGGTCCCATTCTTGAGAATGTTGAAGGAGAAGTCACGAACTTAGGGGGAACAAGTGTAGTCGAGGAAGTAGCGGCAGGTCTAGCAATCTTGAGGAAAGGAGCAGATAAACCTGGTTCATCTGGGGACGAGACATTGGCTGAAAGGCTAAAGAAACTGGGGGGAGTACTATAACCCCAAGAAAAGGAGGACTCAGAAGTCCAAGAAAGCATCAACCCCAGTTCCTCCAAAGAAGAGGAAAGTTATTGTTTCTGTTGATGCTCATGTCCCTAAGGTGCATGCTACTCGTAATACTGTGAGAGAAGAAGAAGAAAAGTTGGAGAAGGCTCTGCAAGAGAGCATGAAAAAGAAGGCAGCAAAGGGTAAAGCTAAGATTGGAGAGCCTGTTGAGGCTGTTGTTATTGAAGATGAGACGTTGGACCTGGTCCAACAAGAGGAGCAGCTTGCTCCAGTTGTGGTTGGGACACCAAAACCCAAAAAGGCTAAGGCTTCTTCAAAGAAGTCAGCTGTTGTGTTTGCCGCAACTCCAAGCACTGCCAAAAAGACCAGGTCCAAGGCAAAGAAAGTGAAGGTTGTGGAGAAAGATGATGATGCAGACTAGAGTGGAGAAGAGGAGAAGGAAGATGATGTGGAGACTGACAGAATCACAATGTTTGGCAAGCGAACAATCTTGAAGGGTAAGTTGTTCAAAGATCTAGAGGAGCCTGGAATGAGATATCTGCAGGACACTCTGGACGTGCAGGGATGGAAGGATATGGTCCTTCGCATGGAAGGCAGGCTGGCAAGGGCTGAATTGGTGGAATTCATGGAAAATGCCATTGTCAAAGACGGCAGGGTCACCTTTATGGTCAAAGGCGTTCAAGTCTCTTTTGGTGCTAAAGATCTGGGTGAAATTCTAAACATACCAGTTGAGGGCTATGAGGACTACACAAGGAAGAGATGGCCTTGTCTATATGGGATGGCCTCAGCAATCAAATCACCAGATTCTTCAGTGACAATGAGAGGGAGATTGAACCCAGGCCGGTCTACAAAAGTTAAATGAATCCAGAGCACAAGTTGTTCTTCGAGTTTGTCATCAAATTCCTGCTGCCCAGACAAGAAAGAAGGCACATAGCCAACTATATGGATCTGACTCTGATGGAGTGTCTAGACATGGGAAAGCAAATCAATTGGCCAGCTTTCATCATCCAACTCTTGGACAGATATGTGAATGGAACCAAAGCACATGCAATTCCATATGGATTCATTCTGACCGATGTGCTTGCACATTTTGGGGTTCATGCGAAGAATGGCTACTGCCAAAGATTATTTTAGGAAGGAAACTTTGCTGACATGTGATTACATTGTCAATGTTCCTGCAGATGAACCTGGTTCATCTAGGAAGCAGCCAGTCAACAACAAAGTAAGAACTCTGGTGCAGGAAAGCGAGATCAAGGATATGGAGATCCTTCGTTTGAAATTTTGTGTGATTGAGGTTGATGCTGAGCGGGATGCTCTCGGGGCTGAATTAGCAAAAGAGAAGGAAAAGAATGAGGGTGTTCTTCAGCATATGCTTTCTATTCTACAATCCAAGGCCACAACCTCCTCTGCACCTTCCCATCATTGGGTTGTCCAGAGCTACCCATACCCCTTCAGTGCCCAGTTCGGGACTTATTTCTGTCTTTTTGGACTTGTTTCTGTTTTCTTTAACTCTGTTTTGCTCATGGTTTTTGGTTTTTCTTGTTTAAATTGTCTGATATTTGATGTTCGTTTCTAATCAATGAATTTTGCTGTTTAGTTATTGACTTGTCTCAATTTCTTATTTAGCTTATATTTGTTGGTTTCTTGTGTTGATTAATCATGTTTTGCACCTGCAGTTGCCTCAAATGGCCATGAGTAATAACTAATAAATCTGGTAAGTGTATCATTTTTCACCTTTTCGATGATGCCAAAGGGGGAAGATATGTGCTGACTTTTCAAATTTTTTAAAGTGATATTTATAACCTAAATGAACCTGGTTTCTCTATGATTAATGCTTAAAATCGTACAAAGTGTTTGAAGTGTATACAGGATTAAGCACAAAGTTTGTCATCATCAAAAAGGGGGAATTTGTTGACCCAAGTCATTGCATAGTTTTGAAGATAGACAAAGTATGACCAGTTGAACCAGGTCCATCAGAGCACACATACTTTAACTGAATGACTGACACATAAATCGTATATGCATAGGAGATAAATGTGATTGTGAAGTATCAATGAACCAAGAGATTGTCTCCTAATGCGAAAAGGTTGCAAACGGATAAAGAGGATAGAAGTTGAATTCAGCAAGGATAGTAACAAAGGAAGTTGAGTTTAATTCGAACTCTTTCACCCAGTTAGAGGTGTAGTAGAATTGAACGACAAACTCAACTACTGACTCTATAAATACTTGAAGTATTCCTGCTGAAATTCGGGACGCACAAGTACTGAAGTGAATCAAGATCTGAAAGCAAAGAATTATTGTGCGATACAAAGACTACAGATCAACTAGAAGAACCAGTTCCATCGTTTGTGTATTGAGTCTAGTTGATTGTAGTAGGAGTTTTAACATTGTATATTTTCAGCTTTCTTAGAAGCAATTGTAATAGGTACACATTGTTTAAGTTAGAGTTAACTTGAAGCTTGTAGAAATTAGCTAGAGGCTAGTTGATACAAAGGGATTAGAGTTAGTCCTAGGATTACAAAAGAGTTTATTTTGTAAGTCCGTTCGGCTAAGAGTTTTTAGTGAAGAGTTTGAGCAAATCCTAATGAGGAGTAGGTCGTGGGTTTTTCACCTTTTGAGCCAGGTGTTTTCCACGTAAAAATCTCTGTGTTTTTACTTTACTACTTTTATTATTCCGCATCAGTAGAAGTTGGAACACAAAGAAGAACCAGGTTCTTCTTGTGAGACAACACTCGAAAAATTGGGTACCACACATTTAACATATATTCTTGTGTGGTATTGACGTCTAAAACATCAGTACTGTATATGCATTCCTTAAGCCCTCCATCTCCTAAAATGAAATAAGATACATATGTGTATATATATCACTTCTTCCTCCTTACACGGGGGATCCTCCCCCATCCACTCTTCCTTTAATTGATGACACATGTGCACCTTGGTGCCACCCTTGGCCTACATCATGCCATGTGGCAGCCCACAATTTCCCCTAAAATGACACCTAATCCAATAAACCAAAGAGTCACCATTTGTGTTGATCAAGACCCATACTTGCAGCCACGTAAATGCTTATCCACCCCACTTATTTGATGACTAAGCCACAAAAACTCCCTAATCTTGCCACCTAGATCTAAGACTTGCCTATTCAATAGTGAATTCCCTACTTGCTGCCACCTCAATACTTATAAAGTTGATTAGTCATGAGAACCCCTTATCCTCATGATTACATGTGGATTCATACAAATGACACTTATCCACTTATAACTAATTCCATATTCCATGACTTTATACCAACACTTAAAAAATTATTCACACAATAATTTCTAGGTCCCGATTCACTTGAATACTAATATATTTCATATACCTTACTATCATGGTCATGTGGTATAACACTAGTCCATAAATATGGGATATTATAGCTTGGATCGTATTTTATCCCAAAATATCAAAAATCAGTGAAACTCGCTTTCTTCGATTTGTTTACCCTCTGACCTTCACAACACTTACTTATCACTTGTTATATAAAGAATAGTCTTGTCCTTGAACTTATGTCGATTATCTTACGACAAACCCAATGTACAAAATTACAGGATGTAACAATAAGAGTTTACAATACATCTTCAAGGTGAAGGAGTCGAATTTGAAGCAGCGTAGGTGGCTTGAATTACTGAAAGATTACGATGTCGAGATATTGTACCATCCCGGCAAAGCCTATGTTGTGGCAGACACTCTCAGTCGTAAGTCAATGGAAAGCTTAGTACACATTGAGACAGGTAGACATTGGTTGACTAAAGAGCTTCATCAGTTGGCCAATATGAGAATCAGATTGTTAGACTCTAATGACAGAGGTGTTACTATAAATAATACATCAGAATCATCTTTGGTAGCCTAGGTAAAAGCATGGCAATATGAAGATCCTACCTTAGTACGATTGAGAGAGAGTATTCAGCAATGTAAAATTACGGCTTTCAAGATCGGAGGAGATAGGGCACTGAGATACCAGAGCCGATTATGTGCGCCTAACGTGGCAGGGTTGCGAGAGAAGATTATGATTGAGATTCATCAGTCCTGATATTCCATCCATCCCGGCTCGACAAAGATTTATCATGACGTTAAGGAGAAGTATTGGTGGGATAACATGAAGAAGTCTATTGCAGAATATGTAGCCCAGTGTCCTAATTGTCAACAAGTAAAGGTCGAGCATCAGAAACCTGGTGGATTGATTCAGAATATAGAGATTCCGACCTAGAATGGGAGGTAACTAATATGGACTTCATTATTAAATTACCTCGCTCTTATCATAAGTTTGACTCCATCTGGGTGATAGTTGATTGACTTACAAAATGGGCTCATTTTCTTCCAGTCAAGACAACTTACACGGCTGAAAAGGAGATTGTTAGACTTCATGGTGTGCCGATATCTAATATATCAGACCGAGGAGCTCAATTTACGGCTAACTTTTGGAGGTCTTTTCAGAAGGGTTTAGGCACACAAGTGAATCTCAACAATGCATTTCATCTACATACTAACAGACAAGCTAAACGTACCATTCAAACACTTGAAGATATGATACTAGACATGTGTTCTAGATTTCAAGGGAAAATGGGATGACCATCCGCCACTCATAGAATTTGCCTACAGTAATAGCTATCATTCCTATATTAAAATGGCTCTGTACGAGGCACTGTAGAGGAGGAGATGTAGATCACTAGTTGGACTGTTTGAAGTTGGTGAAATAGAATTATAATTTATATTGCCCATATTTGATTCACCAAGTCATTGAGAAGGTAAAAGTGATACAAGAACGACTGAGCACGGTGTAAAGCAGGAAAATTTTTTATTCCGATATCCAACGTCGTGATCTGGAGTTTGAGGTTGGTGATTGGGTATTCCTGAGGATCTTGCTGATGAAGGTGTTATGCGTTTTGGGAAGAAGGGTAAGTTGAGTTCGCGGTATATCGGTCTGTACAATATTCTTCGACGAATTGTACAGGTTGCTTATGAGTTAGAATTTCCATCCGAATTGGAATTTGCCCACCCAATATTCCATGTATCTATTTTGAGGAAATGTATTAGAGATCCTTCTCGGGTCATCCTAATTAAAGATGTACAAGTTATAGAGGATCTATCATATGAAGAAGTGTCAGTGGCTATATTAGATCGACAAGTCCGCAAGTTGAGAACAAAGGATGTATCTTCCGTCAAAGTGTTGTGCAGGAACAAGAATATAGAAGAAATGACATGGGAATTAAAAGAGAAGACCAGGTTTAAATACCCTTACCTTTTCTAGATTGAAGATAACGAGGATGTCGGGGGAACGCAAGGCACATTAGAAGGTGAAACGACTCTATAAGTTAACCAATAGCTTGAGAATACTCTTCCTTATTACAAAATGGTGATATGCGGATAATGTACATATCCATAATGCTTTGTGTAGCCTTCTGAGGCCATACGATGGGTTTAACTGCTTGCAAGTTTGGCTAGTGTCCATTTTATAGGGAGACTTGGCCAGAAAAAACCGTTGGAATCCACGATGAATTAGACTCCCCATTATCCCATACATTCGAGGACGAATGTTCCTAAGGGGAGAGGGTGTTACACCCATATTCACGTACATTAGTTAATGACGTAAGTTAGTTGACGTAAATCCGAGAAGATATTATTTTTGAGATGATAAGAAGTTAATCCTATTAGTCTTAAATTATACAAGGGTGTATAAGAGTGGTTAACAAGTATTACAAGTTAAACGAATAAAGGATATTGTAACCTGTATTATCAGGTGAAACTAGAGGTTCTTAATATTCTCAAGAGGTCGTGTTTAAGATATTTGAATCATATAATATCATTATCATAAGTCTTGAAGTCAAACGAGTTATGAAACAAAAGTCGACAAAAGTTGTCGCAACTTACGTTAATAATTTAACTTAAACTTTAGGTCAAATGTTACTAAGATTTTCTCCTAATTTACTTGGAATTATGGGGTGATCTTCCCACCAAATTGAAGATCTATGAGTCTAGTTTTCGACGCATTAAAATGTTCGTCGATACGATCTTGGAGTAGAGAGATAGTCTAATTTTTGTGAGAATGCACCAAGAACTCTCTATGGGACCCACATAGGCGCTTGAGATATATGGATATATATAAGATGCCTCAACCCCATTCTAAGTGGGTCCATCGAGAGCTGCTTGCGCAGTCTTGCAAAAATACAAATATCTCTCTACTACGATATCGTATCGACAAACGGTTTAATGCGATAGTAACTAGACTCGTAGATCTTCAATTTGGTACATAGATCATTCCCTAATTCCAAGTATATTGGTAGAAAAGATCAGATACATTTTGACCTAAGTTTAAACACATTTATGAATGTAACTTGTGACCTTTTCCAACTTTTGTTTCACAACTCGCTTGACTTAAAAACATAACACACGGCTATTATACGAAAAAAATAACTCATAAAATAATCTCCTTATAATGATAAGCACCCTAGTCTCACCCCAAAAGTACATGTTATAACATTCTCAATTTTTCATCTTTCAACGAAACATATTTTCTTCAATTCGTTTATCTTCTAAGCCTTCAAACCCTCTTGGTACTTGGTAGTCATGATCTTAAATATTTTTAACCTCTACATTAACATGACTAACTAACTTTGTAAACTTTTCAAAGATGATCTCATTTCTGAGCTTACATCATTGACGTATGACGTACACTTACATACGAAAACATGGGGTATAACATCATTTCCCCCTTTGGAACATTCATCCTCGAATGTTGACTGATACACTTATCAATCTTATAACCTAAAGCTCTTACAAATACTTTACTGATGTCTTTTCCGTATAGGCAACTGTTATGTGAATAAATCCAAGGTCCAGGGCATTCCCTCATTTAGGCCTTTGTTTTACACCACGACTTGTGGTCGGAATTCTTCCAATCTCGTAATTGTTGCTACCTTATGCCATGCCGCATGTACGACTCTGTCCTTATATGTGCGCCGATGTGACTCTTTTCTCTTTTGCCCTCAAGCTTTTAGCCAATCTCTAGGCCTTACTTTGCGAATATATACAGAATTATGACAAGTTGTCCCTCTAGAAATCTATAGGTGTACTGAAGTTCTTTGCTCGATACTTGTTGAACTTACGGCTATTGCTATATCTTGTTTCATAGCCTCGCTTACCTATGCTTATGGCTTTACTATATCTTGGTAGCTTTACTATACCACAACACTTACTTTTATTTATTATTACTAAGGTCTGCCTCCCAACTCCAGGTTACTCTCTCGTTGCTTATCCTATATGTATAAATTTAAGTCCCTTAATTCTTCCTTATTACTGTTCATCTTAAGAATGACAGCCTAATCCTATCTCGTACTTTGGAACATTCATCCATCTATTGTTGATTCACCTTAGTATTGATCTATAATCTACCATTGGTAACTTGAAACCTCTTATGTAATACATTGTCGTTAGGGCTCACGTCTCATCGAGGAACATATGAAGTTATTTGCATGATCCACCTAGGGACGATACAATACTTCATTAACTGTATTTCATAGCATCCCAACGTGGTTCATCTTATGGGGGTATTCTAATCATGTGCAATTCATGACATCTCCTTTTCTATAAATAATTACTCAATCAAAGGCCTAAATGTTATTCATTAATCATTTATCACAATTACACCCATATTCTACTACCGGGGCAACATTCCCTCTTTTCTAAATGCTTCTAGTCTTAAACTCCTCCGAGTTCATTCAGGCTATACTGAGTTTTTTATAACTTACGGAAACCATCAACTTTGTTGTTTTCATGTGCTAATTCTCGAGGCCTTAACTATTTTTGTCACCTTTTTACTCACCTTTTCTTATCCTTTCTCATATCTACCTAAGACCATGTCTCTCTACCACACTCTAGCTTGCGACCTACACATATCTATTTATACTATTCGCAATCTTCCTTTAACTTTCTAGCACCATAGATTTTCTTATGTTATTGTGGAACCTCACGCGAGATATCACACCATATCTAACTCTTTTTTACTCTTTTAACTAGAGTTCTTAGTACATGGAAACCATAGGGTGGAAAATATGCTACTGACGACACCACTCTCATTTTTGGATACTGAATCACATCGCTTCTAGCCCTATACCTGAAGTATGGACTATTCGCAGCCTTCTGCACTTGAGTATCTCGTACCTTCTTCACATTTACCTTACTTACCATTAAATCTCACATTCCATCTCTGTCTCTTTCATAACCTCCCTTCAGCATAGGTGGAATTTGCATCCACACCTGGAAGCTCTACTACCACTACCATAAAATGGGCCTATGGGAACGGTTATTTTGGCAAAGGTTCACAAAATGTTTCCATAGAGCAGATATAGTAACGGTTATTATCGTTACAATAGAATTCGGGTGGTATCAGCACACTTTAGACATCAAACTGTTACAATTGTAGCAAAACCGTTGCCATAGAAATTTGTTTCGCAACGGATTTGTAAACGGTCCCAATAGACATGTATTTGGCAACGGTTTTGGGAAAAAAAAATTCTATGGGAACGGTTATTCATTCCCCCTCGTTTTTTTCCGCTGAAAATTTCCTGGTCCGCCAAGTGACTTGTCATTTTATATTTTTTAACTAATTTTAATAAAGTAAATACAATAAACCCCTCCACCTCCAGTGTATCTCCATAAACTCCCTTTATCGATACATCCAAACTACCCTCTCTGATCTCTTTTCTTTTTGCATTTTTTCCGAGTTTCAGATATATGGCCGAGTTTCACTCTCTCTATATCTATGCAAATACCTCTTCATTAGACCACCATAATCATCAAACCCTAGAGTTCCTAAATCCCAAAACGTGGTCTTCTTTCACCATTTTCCGTCGGTCTTTCCGGCACTTCTCCAGCACTTCTTCAAGGACAGTTGCTAGCCTTCCCCAATTCGCCAAATTCTAAAATCAGATTTGTGCTCGAATCAGAGAAGCCCAAAATCACCATAGCCTGGTAATTTTCTCTCTTCTTTTGGTCATTGTTACTGTTTTTCTACCATTGCTATACGATTTTACTTTGTTTTTTAGTTCTTGGAAAAAATGTTCTTAAGTCATGTTGTAGTCTTTTGGGTTATGTGTTTAATTCATGTTGTAGTCCTGTGTTTTTACATGCTGATTTTATAAATACAGATTCCTTTCTATTGCTGATTTTGTTTCCTGCTGATTTTATAAATTCCTTCCTAATGGTCAATGAAATGGGATGGTGAATTTTTCTCATCTATCTAAAGTATCCTAAGGGTTGTTGTTGTTAGCAGCATTACATCAAGCAGTTTATATGCAGTTTTTGTTTCCTTAGTTTTACTGTCAAATTTGATTTTCAAATGTGATGTTCATTGGGAGTATTTGATAACACTTGTGCTTCAGCCGTTTGTTCCAAACTTGAAGGCACAATTCATAATATCTTTTCGTACATTAGCTTCAATCATAATCTACTTTTTTCCTACACAAAAGAAAAAAATGGAAGCTTTTCATGCCCCTATTAGCTTTCACTTTCCCTATGCTTTTTCTATTCCAATACCAACAACCAATTTTCTTGGAACTACACCAAATCCATCAATTAATGGTAAACCTTAGATGGATACTAGAATTTGGAGCAGACTTCCACATAGAGCAAAATAGGCCTACTGGAAAGGTAGATGGTTGAAATATTTTCCGACAGTTAAGAATGCTATTGCATGACAACTGACTGCACAAATGTACAAAGATGATTACATAGTATATATTTTGTCAATCTGTTGGAAAATTGACTAATGCTCTAGGTTAGAGGAAGAAACTCTATTTTTCTCTCTTTTATCTTGCTATCAAGTTGTCGAGTCAAAAAACGTTGTCGAGTCATAAGTAATATTTCAGCTCCATTTGATCATACGTCTCTACTAGCAACCAATTTCTTTAGCCATATTAGTTTGCTGAGTTGTTATATTGTACCTATACTTTATATTCCTTTTGAATGGGTAGTTGAATAGATATTCTGGTACTATTAGTTAAATGATTTTTGTGATCTATTAAACAGAACAATTAGTTAGGCTATTGGTTTAGGAATGTGCTTCCTCTGCATCCAAGTTCCAGTTGTCAATGCGATGTCATAAGACATATGTTGAATATAAAAAGGAATTAAAGGGAAAAGGAAACAGAAAAAGGACTGGGCTGACAAATGCTTAAAACTTGTAACTAAACTAAGAAACGAGTCTCTCCATTGTGATAGAGATTTATAGTTGTAATATGTCTTCGGTTGCTAGTTATACTATACTTCTTTACTTCATGATGCGTTTTCATTTCCGTTGCATGGATGAATAAAGTTATTAACCTCATTATCATGGAAAAATAAGCATTGTAGCAAGTTTGGGTGATTTGTGAATAATGGCATAAACAAGACATTATCTTCTTATGTGAAAATGCTTGTTACACCTAAATTGTTTCTTTTCCACTCGTCCCATTAAGATTTCCGTAGGAACCCCAGATAAATGTAATATTTTGATATTTATTTTTGCTTCTTTCAAACATTAACAGGCAAACTCACCCATCAGAACTTTGGAAGAACTTAACGTCACTAAGGTTGTTTCAAATCCATATTTTCCATCAATCTCATAGATATGATCATTGCTTTTCTTCCACCACATGCTTTCTTTAGAGCTAGAGCTGTTTGTAAAAGATTTTATGCCCTTCTCTAGTCTAGCACTTTTCTTAAATTGTACCTCCAAGTTTCTCCTCAGCGCCATTGGTTCATTTTCTTCAGGCAAAAAATACCAAGAAACAATATTTACAAGAACAGTAGTAATGCTTCTGTAACCTCTGATAATAGAGTTGAAGGTTACCTCTTTGATCCCGATAATCTTTCTTGGTATAGGCTTTCTTTTGCTTTAATCCCACAAGGGTTTTCTCCTATTTCCTCTTCTGGTGGATTCATTTGCTTTGTTTCTGATGAAGCTGGATCTAAAAATATCCTTTGGTGTAATCCTCTTGTGGGATCTATGATTTCTTTGCCACCAACTTTAAGTCCTAGGTCATTCCCTTCTATCACTATAACTAAGTCATCAATTAATTTAGTGTGATGACCCAAAAGGTCATCCTAAGTAATTCTAGTTAAATTTGTGTTCCGAGGCCCCGAAAGCCTTCGTTAATCTCACCTCGATATGTGTGCGCAGCCCGGGCAGGTAGCCGGGAAGCTGCTATGTGAAAATTTGATAAAAATGGAATTTTTGAATTGAATAAAGTTAACTTTGGTCAACATTTTTGGTAAACGGACCCGTGATTTGACGGTCTCGGAGGGTCCGTAGGAAAATATGGGACTTGGGCGTATGCCCGGAAGCGAATTCCGAGGTCCCAAGCCCGAGAAATGTATTTTTAAAGACAATTATTTTCTGAAAATAATAAAGAATTTTTAAAATGAATTATTTTGTGAAAACCGTGTTACCGGGCCAGTATTATGGTTTCGAAGCCCGGAACAGGTTTATTATATGTTATGTGACTTATCTGTGAAATTTGGTGTAAAACGGACTTGAAATGACGTGATTCGGATTAAAATCGGATAAGTTAAGCTTTATGAAGTTTTAAGAAATTTCTATGAGTTTTGAGGTTTAATTTGTTGATTTTGATGATATTTTGATGATTTAAAGGCTTGAATAAGTCCGTAGGATGTACTGGGAGATGTGTGTGTTTTTGGTTTTGAGACCCGAGGGTTCGGGTGAGTTTCGGGTAGCTAACGGGATGTGAAATGCATGAAAAATCTGGTGTTTTGATAATTNCGAGGGGGGGGAAGGGGGAGGGTTGGGGGGGGGGCGGGGGGGGGGGGTGCTGGGTAGTTTGTTCTTCGCGAACGCGGAAGGTTAGGGAGTCTGACCTTCGCGAACGCGGCCCTGGCTCCGCGAACGCGTAGGTCTCAACAGCTAACCCTTCGCGAACGCGGCCAGGGTCCGCGAACGCGGCCAGGGTCCGCGAACGCGAAGGGTAATTTTGCCCAGTTATTAAAAATACCCCAAAACAGAATACCATACGGGAATATCACATTTTCAGCCTTCTTCTTCTCCTCCCACCCCCATTGACGATTCTCAAGCTAATTTCCCTCCATAAACACTTGGGTAAGTGATTTCAACTCCGTTTTCTTACACTTTTCTTCATCAAACACTAGATTCTAGGCCTAAAAACATGAAATCAAAGTAGAAATTAAAGTTTTTGGGTAGAGTTAGGGCTTATGGGATTTTGGGTGATTCAACCTCAATTTGGGGTCGGATCT
>ML242735.1:0-14484 GCA_005239495.1 Nicotiana undulata | reverse complement strand
CCTCTAAGAAGCACTCGAATTGTAATGGATATGGAAAATCATAAGTGTGGGGTGGTTGGTTGGACTTTTGAGTGGAACTAAGGAGACATGAAAAGAAATGTGCATTGTTTGATAAGCAATATTAGAGGGCACCAGGAAAAAAAATTCGAATTGGTGGTGGCTATTAAAAGAAAAAGTGTGCTTAAAAAAATAAGGGGTTAACACAATAATGTAATGGTGGAATGAAGGTTTGAAAAAATTAAGAGCTTAAAAGTAAATAATGTAGCGGAGTGCTTAGGGATGTGTAGTCACTATACCCATATGTATCCTACATGTCCTGTAGCCAACATTACAAACAAATAAAATCCTACTTGATTCTAGACCAAATGAGCTCAATTAGTCGAGTATTACACTACAGGCAAGCCTATAATGCGTTGTTTGTGGCATAAGAATTGTTTCTGAGGGTGAGCGAAATTTTATATATTCAAGTTCCTCAGTGTGTGAATTGTAAATGATACATGTCTCTTTTGTAGTGAGTAGGCACATGATTCATGAAAGGAAGGTAAGTCTGGGACTCTGACTGAGAGTAGGAGAGTCGGTTAGGGACATTGCGTTGCTAGAAAGGAGTCCACTCTTGAGATTAGGAGGTCGCGCTAATGTACTCTACCCATGTAAATTATTCTTGGTATGAGGAGTAGGGAAGTTACCCAATGACGATTAGGCCTATAGGGTGTGGTTTTGTTGCTAGAGGACTGTCGCGCCCCCTTTTTTTCCCTCGCGGAGATATCCAGGTGCAGGACATTTGGGTAGAGGCAACTTTTTCCTTTTGAGAAAGGGAGTTTGAAAATTTTGGAGAGTCTCCACCTAACGATTTTAACGGTGCGTTAGGGCACCTATGGGGTTCAATCATGACTACATTACTAACCATAGATCGGGTAAGGGCTTGAAATTATCCACATGGGGAGGTGTTAGGCACCCCTCAGGATCCACAAGTGTGGTTCCCGGCCAAATAGTTTTCGTGAATTTGTACAGTTAGCAAATAACAAGTAAAGGGGCTCAAGTAAGAGGGAATTTCAAATATATTAAGCAAGCAAGTGTTAAAATTATCAGGTTTTTGAAAAGAATTATAATATAACATTTCTAGGTTTAAAACAATACGGATCACATCAATGCAATACCTAATAGACACTCCTCGAAGAGGGGCTACACGTGGTATTAGTGCATCGATCATCATATCCATATTCTACCATTTCCCCCGCGAAGGTAACTAAAGCGCGTGTTAGTCACGAACTCTATTGCGTGTTATTACCCGTCCCATCCTATCAGTCCCGGAGGAGATTAGGACTACTATCCTAAAAGGAAGGTACTAGGTTGACCCTCAGGTTTAAAGGTGAAGATTCTAAAGAGACAAACAAGAACACTTAGGACTGCAATGAATGGGAAGCACATAGGAGCATATAAGAGGCTCAACTTCACCTCCACAGGTTATGCATATAATTAGCACGACTCAAACACATGTAAGGGCAGTAATAATTTTCGAATCCTAAAGCATGATATCTAGGTGAGTCCAAAATGCAATAGAGAAGCAGATTTGTTGCATAATTTAGAGAGGGAATCCTAATCAGTTTTTGCTTGTTGATTTTAAACATGTTGATAGTTAAGCAGCACATATAAAGAAGTATATTTCCAGTTTTAACAAATTTAGCACCTAAGGCTTGCCTAGGCTTGAGACAACGTATCCGTGATTAGAATTACTTAGAGGAAAACTGTTTGAGTTGTATTACTAAACATGTTGTTCTAGATGTTCAGATTTCAGGAATATTACCAACTGTGTGAATCTATTTTTATCTGTAATTAAGCTAGAGATGCCTAAGCGGATATGAATGCGATCCTAAAGGCATGAGATCTAATGCACTTAAAATGCACAGTGATGTACATGCAAGACCTAAACAGGATATTGTAAATGAATAAATATTTCAATGCTTTCAGAATATGTAGAAGATGTGAAAATGACCTATTTATTAGCGTTGTATCTATCCTAAGGCAGGATATCTAAGTGTACATGTCAGTGCATAACGTAACGTAAAGTACTAGTTATTAACATATCTTAACACAGGATTTTCTAAGTGATATAAGGATGAACATGCTGAAACAGTGTACATGGGATCTAAGGAACAGGATTTCTAATGCATGGATGTGAACCTACACATGATCTCTATTGCGCAGATAAGAAATAAAATCCTAAACATGGTTTCTACCCTTGTAATAACTAAGCAATCATAGTTACCCCTCCCATTTCACTATCATAGTTAGCATAGCACAAGTATACAACATGTAATAGAGTCTAGGTTTAACAGATTCTAATTAAGGAATACTTAAGAATCAGTTGACTGCCTAATTAACCATAAAATAAGGCAAGAGAATGTTCTAAAGATTGCAATCAGTCGAGAACAGAGAATACCAATCACGGGGAATCAGGGATTCCCCTTGAAGGTAATATTAACCAAAGGAAAGTACTACAACTGAACGGAGCAAACATAGCATAAGCAGAAATAGGCAGAGTAGGGTAAAAGAATCCCATAAATCAGGGATTTAAGTTAGAACATAATAAATGATTAAAGAAATAATAGAATAAACATGATACTGGCATAGGAAATATCAGAAAACCTAATGAACAGGTAGGGTAAAAAGGCAAAATCACACAAAATCAAGAATTCGTATAGAGCATAGTAATGACTAAAGGAAATAACAGAATGAACGTGATACGAGCAGAGGACACAAAGATCAGAAACCCTAATGAACACAATATGGTAAAGCCACAGAAAAACTCAGAACATTCATGGGAAACAGGTATATATATGGATTAAACGAGCAAAATCATCAAAACAAACTCAGAATCCTAAGATTGAGACAAAACAACTTAGGGTTTCCAACAAGTAAGTCAGATGAGAGAAAAAACACAAATAAATCATGCAAATATAGTAGAAATTATAGAATAATAGAATAATACTTAAAATCAGAAAGAAAATCGTTCTTTTTTTAGAAAGGTGTTAAGAAACCCTAGCTTGGAGATGAAGAGTCATTTTAAAGGAAAACTCGGAGAATCTTTGGGAAAATAACGAAATAGCTTGAAATATACACAGTTCTATCATAGATCTAAAAGAATCGGGGTTTTTTAAGCATTTAGGGTTTCAAAAAGAACCCAGAAAGATAAGAAAACCCTCAAATGTCGTTGGTTTAAGCCCAAAAGGTCACAGACCTTGCTTGAACAGCTGGAGATGGTCGGAGGATGACGAGCACAGGCCCAAGGGGTAGATCTCTTGAAGACCTTAGAGATGGCAAACACCGGCGTGAGGGAACCACAGGAGGCAGGAGGATGGTGAGAGCTTCATGTTCTCCGGCGAAGAGACGGCCAGAGAAGGGGAAGAGGTTCATCGAAGCCCAAAGCGACAGGAAGTCTCTAGAAGTGACTTAGAGAGATAGAGAGAGAGTAGAGATATGAGGGACCGGTGAGAATGAGAGGGGTCGGGGGGTTAGTCTAAGTTAATTAAGGTAACAATGATCTGGGCCGTTGATTTAATTTGATCAACAGCTCAGATTGGTTCGGGGTTGGGTCGGGTAGAAAATTGGTTTAGGCTGGGTAGGTAATTGGGTTAAAGGGTCCGGGTAAATTGGGTTGAAATCAAAATTAAAAGTGGCTAGATTTTAAATACCCATAAAAAATAGGTACATAGTTAATAACATAGCTAATAATTATATAAAAATGAAATTAATGCTAGGTAAACAAAATTTAAGGTAATTAAATAATATTAATATATAATAATGACTAATTATAGAATTAAAAATAGCATAAATGCATAATTGGGCCATAGTTGCAAAATTTGTGTAATTATAGCTAAATAGTGCCAAATTGGTTAATTTGTGAAATAATTAAATCCTAATAGGATTAAAAATGATATATTGAGCTGGGAAGCATTTTGAAATTATTTATAATACAATTTATGAATAATTATTGAATATAAAATTTTAAATAAATAGGAAAATAAATTGATAAAAATATGAAAAATTATGGAAAAATACCATTCCTTATGAAAAGTGATTTTGAAGGTAATATGCAAGTGTGAAAATAATTTTGCGGAAAAATTGGGTATCAACAGCTGCCCCTCTTTACCCGGGAAGGATGAAAGAGTTGTCGGGTAAAGATATGATGGCCAATTTTGACAGGGTGGAAATAAGTTGAAAGATTTAGGCTGCACCCCTGTTTCTGAGCTACCTACATATCCCTGGTTTTACAGGAATCAGGCTGTATGTTGTTCAGGATCCACTGACGAAGTATACCGGTGAAGTTTTACAAGAACGGACGCAAGGTGCAAGGTTGGGTGAACAAGCGGCTTACGGGGTAGTTAGGAGAACTGGAGCGGGACCGCTCCTGCCAGGATGGCTGTTGCTTGCCTGGTTACCTGCAAATGAGTAATACAAGCATATCGTGCATAATTTAAACATGATGCAAATTCCCGTTGGACCATGAATGCTGTCTTTGGACGGTTAAGGATGACGTCTTTAGTCCATGATGTCCTGGGCCATGAATTGCTTGATGCAGGATTCGCCGACCATGAAATGATGTTCTCGAGCCATGAAGATGTTGCCTCCGAACTATGATGCCTTTGAATGATTATATGCAAACAAATAAAAGAGATCCTCTGGCCATGACATGGTGTTCTTGGGCCATGAAGATGGTGCCTCCGAATGATGACGCCTTTGGATAAGTTTGGCGATATTTCAGCCCATGAAGATGCAATGGTATGATGCTAACAAGATAGAGCTTAGTCTTGCAAATTAAAGGGGCAGAGCTTAGCCCGAAAGGAAAGCGAAGTAAATAATGCTAGAGGTGGCGGTTGCTTTTGAAAAGTAAATGGGAGGCAGCGTTTAGCCTCGGAAGGCAGAATAGTAGCCTTATGCAATGAAGATAGAGGTAGATTTTAACCTCAGAAGGCAGAATGGTAGCCTTATGCAAGTTGGAAGGCACAATAGTAGCCTTATGCAATGCGGATGGAGGTAGCGTTTAACCTCGGAAAGCAGAATGGTAGCCTTATGCACGTTGGAAGGCAGAATAGTAGCCTTATGCAATGCAGATGGAGGTAGCGTTTAACCTCGGAAGGCAGAATGGTAGCCTTATGCAATGAATAAAATGGCAGTAGGAATTCTTAGCTGGTGATAAATTGCGGCACTGTGATTGTTGGGAGTATTGTGATAATTGAAGCATCGTTTGTGCTGATAATAAATGTCGGCATATGCGACGAGTTTGAGAAGCGCGTCTTTGAACAATATATGTCCTTCGGGCGAATAGTATGTCTTTTGGGCCTTTGCAATCTTCATGCCTGCATCCAAAGAAAAGTCGTGAGTTCTGTAAGGGGAAAGGTTAGTTCGCATTCCCGCTGGCTTTACTTGACTCGCTCGCTTGATCATGATGATATTGTTTGTATTATTGGGGTAGTGTTTGCTAAACAAGCTGTTTCAAAAAAAAATATGCATGATTTTGTAAAAGTATAATTTAAGCATATAATCTAAAATAGTTTTAGATGAACCGACGATCGTGACATGGTTCGAGACATTGTGACCTCTCCTTCCACGGAATTTTTAGGGTCCTCCTTAAAATTCTGCCCCAGTTTGATGGGTGAATACTTCTGACTGTTGCCCACGCGGCTATTGGCTGAACTTGCTTCACCTCAGAATTCTGCCCCAGTTTCCAATTGTGGGAGAAATGAGATTTTTATTAAATTGTGACCGAACCCATAGGGCTGCCTACGTATCCCCTTTTAAACGGGAATCAGGTCAGGCGTAGTTCAATTTACATTGTTGATAAAAGCATAAAGAGTTACACATAATAGCATTTGACTGCATTTGAATTGATTGGTTTCGGCCAAACATCTCCGTCCATTTCTGCAAGTATGAGTGCTCCTCCTGTTAACACTCTGTGAACCATGTACGGACCCTACCAGTTGGGAGAGAATTTCCCCTTGGCTTCATCTTGATGTGGAAAGATTTTCTTTAACACCAGCTACCCTAGTGTGAATCGTCTCGGCTTGACTTTCTTGTTGAAGGCTCTGGTCAGTCTGTTCTGATATAGTTGACCATGACAGACTGCATTCATTCTCTTTCCATCTATGAGGGCTAGTTGCTCATAACGGCTTCTTACCCATTCTGCGTCGTTGAGTTCAGCCTCTTGTATAATCCTCAGAGACGGAATTTTGACTTCAGCCGGAATAACAGCCTCTGTACCGTAAACCATCATATAGGGAGTTGCCCCGGTTGATGTGCGGACTGTGGTGCGGTATCCCAATAGGGCAAATGATAACTTCTCGTGCCACTACTTGTGCTTTTCTATTATCTTCCTTAATATCTTCTTGATGTTCTTGTTGGCGGCTTCTACAGCTCCATTCATTTGCGGTATGTATGTTGTGGAATTCTTGTGTTTAATCTTGAAGGTTTCACACATGCCTTTCATCAATCCACTGTTGAGATTGGAACCATTATCGGTGATGATCGACTCTGAAACTCCGAATCGGCAAACAATGCGGTCGCGAACGAAGTTAGCCACAATTTTCTTAGTAACTGATTTATAGGAGGCTGCTTCGACCCATTTAGTGAAGTAATCAATGGCGACCAAAATGAACCTGTGTCCGTTGGAGGCGGCAGGCTCGATTAGTCCAATAACATCCATGCCCTAGGCGACGAACGACCATGGTGAACTTGTTGCATTAAGCTCACATGGAGGTACCTTTATCATATATCCATGTATCTGATAGCGGTGGCACTTTCAGACATACTGGATGCAGTCCGTCACCATAGTCATCGAAAAGTAACCAGCTCGGAGTATCTTCCTCGCTAGAACAAAACCGTTCATATGTGAACCGCAGGTCCCAGCATGAATTTCTTCCAGTAGTTTTGATGTTTCTTTTGTGAAGTTGTAAAATGGTGATTCCTTGTTCTTACTCTATCGCGTGCAAAGCTCGTTAACTGTCAAACACCCCGGTATGAAAGGATGTACTACCAAACTAAAGAAATGATAACGAATCTAATTGTCGAATGTATCTAAGTGCTAAATGTTGTGTAGTAAATAATGGAAAGGAAACGTGGATAACTAATAGAACTGTATGTTGTCGGCATACTGTATATGATTCACTGTTGGATAAAGATTTTCTGTGGCCGTGATTATTTGGCTGTTATGAATGATTGTCCTTGATAATGAAAATCTTTGTGATTTACTCGTTGGGTGATATGAACTTATGTTCTTCGAGATGAAGATCCTTGTGATCAAATTGGTGGTGATTGTTAATTGTCCGGTGGGATCGGGTTGCATGCCGCAACACGGAGTAATAAGGGTGGTCGAGGCAATAAGGGTGACAGAAGGGGATAAAGGTGGTCGAGGTAATAAGGGTGGTCGAGGTAATAAGGATGGGATGTGATCATTATCGCTATTGCAATAAAAATCTATGAGACTCGTGAATATGGAGGTGTTGAAAGGAAAAGGGGAATTTGTGAAACTCTTGATTTTGGTTATTTTGATTTCTGTGCAATGTTTGTTGGATCCTATTAACTGTCTCTTATCTGTGTACTACTTGATTGTACTTGGGGTGAGGTTTGTTCATACATACTAGTACTATTCCACAGTACTAACGTCCCTTTTGCCGGGGGCGCTACATCTTTCATATGGATGTAGGTGGTTCCGCAGCAGGTAGCTCAGCTCGCCGTTAGTGGTGCCTCCTCTTCATCTCCTCCGCAGTTGTGGTGAGCCCCTCTCCTCCTCGGGGCCGTGTGTGGATTATACCACCCTCTTTTGTTTATGTTATAAAGGTATAGTCGGGGCCTTTTTACCGGCAAGTTATGTAAACTCCCTAGTATTCGTAGAGGCTCCGTAGACACAATGTGGGTAGTGCATAAATGTATCTTTGGGTAGTAACAAAACGTACTCGGAACCGCGGACCATGTTGAAAAGTTATGTATGTATTGGTATTATGTATGTTTGAATATTAGTCGTTGGCATGTTAAAAGAGTAAAACAATGAAGACATGTTGTAAGATGTACTTTTAAACTAAAATCGGCTAACTTATTTGAACTAATGTTTGTTATAAACGTGGGGTAATACGTTGGGCAGGAAAGGTAATCCAGGTCAGCTTGACTGGGATCACCCGGTTAGGCGCCAGTCTCGTCCCTCGATTTTGGGGCGTGACAAACATGGTATTAGAGCCTAAGGTTTTAAAAGAGTCCTAGGATGTCTCTGAGCCGTGTCTAGTAGAGCCCTTTTTATCGGTGTGTTGTCGACCACATCCATAATTAGGGGGCTGCATGGACATTTAGGAAAATACCCTTTCATTGTTATTATGCATCGTGTGATGGAGTGAAATATGAGAATGTCTTTATCTAATTCGTGCGTTGTCCTAATTTTCAGAAAATGGTGCCCAAGAAGAGAGCTTGACTCGGCCTAGAGGCCAATGCCACCCCGAGTGTGGCCACACATCCTTTATCTGATGGTGCGGGTGAGAATGATTCCCCGACCTTGAATTTTCCGTACTCTTCCGTGCCAGGCAAGTCTATCCCTATTCGTGCTCCAGCGGAGGGTACTGAAATCCCTCCCGCTGATGTTCATGATCCATCGTCAGTTCCAGCTTCCGGTTCCAATATTTCTGATGGGGACCTCAGGGGGGATATTCAGATGTTGACACAGTTAGTGGCCTCCCAGGCCCAAAGATCTCAGGCTGCCCATGCGTCCCCCAGCGAGCAAAGGGATTCTTCAGGTTCTAGGATCGACCAGTTTCTTAGGTTAGCCCCTCCAGAGTTCACAGGCACCGACCCAGATGCCGATCCTCAAGATTTTATAGATGAAATGTACAAGACTCTCCGGGTTATGAAGGCTGCAGAAACAGAGGGAGTTGAGTTGGCTTCCTATCGTCTAAAGGGGGCAGCATATTCATGGTTTGAGATGTGGGAGAGTTCCCGTGGAGAGAGGAGCCCTCCGGCGAGGTGGGACGAGTTTGTAGATTCCTTCATGGATCATTTCTTGCCTACTGAGACTATGGCAGCCCATGCTGCAGAGTTTGAAGTCCTTAAGCAGGGCCACATGAGTGTGTGGGAGTACCATATGGAGTTTGTGCGCTTGTCAAAGTATGTTACCCACATGATGCCGACTATGGAGGCCAGAGTTCGTCGGTTTATTCAGGGCCTTGGTCCCTTGGTT
Organism: Nicotiana undulata; assembly: GCA_005239495.1. Lineage (NCBI taxonomy): Eukaryota > Viridiplantae > Streptophyta > Magnoliopsida > Solanales > Solanaceae > Nicotiana > Nicotiana undulata. Next base: position 5,270 of record ML242735.1, on the reverse strand, counting down.
GTCAATGAGGCTGCTAGAGCTGCTTTGGATTCGGATATGAACTACGGGAAGATTGTGGGTATTGCCCAGGCTACGGAGACACGGAAATTGAAGATAAGGTCAGAGAGAGAGAGTAGTGGTAGGGCCCGATCAGCGGGCAACCCTGAGAGCTCAGTTGGAGGGGGAAGATCAGCCCTTGGGAGAGGGTCATCAGGACCATCTCAGTCCTATGCTCAGTCCTCAGCCAGTGCGCCGCCATCAAGGCACAGTTATCAGTAGGGAGGTCGCTTGGGGCCCGGTTCAGATAGCAGGAGGTTCCACCAGTCAGGTCGTTCTGGTGGGAGGTATCAGCAGCAGCGGAGGGCCCCATGCCCTAAGTGTGGGAGGTCCCATTCTGAGCCATGTTACTTGGATATTCCGGTATGCTTCAGATGCGGAGTGAGAGATCACACCCAGTGGAATTGTCATATGCCCAGTCAGGGCACGGGTAGGAGCATTGCTCAGCCGTCCGGTTCTTCAGTCGCTGCATCTTCAGCAAGCCTTCCAGCTCCAGCAGGGCGCGGTGCAGCTAAGGGTAGAGCACAGGGTCAAGGGGGACCCAGTCGGTTCTATGCCTTGAGTGGTCGTCAGAGTGCGGAGGCTTCTCCAGATGTTGTCACAGGTATTCTGTCTGTGCAAACGTTTAATGTTTATGCTCTTATTGATCCGGGGTCCTCTTTGTCCTATGTTACTCCATTTATTGCTTCGAGTTTTGGGATAAAACCCGAAAAGCTTCTTGAGTCGTTCTCAGTATCGACTCCGGTTTGTGATTCCATTAAGGCCGCGCGAGTCTATAGGAATTGTACTGTCACGGTGTGTGGTCGAGATACCACGGTCGATCTTATTGAATTAAAGATGTTAGATTTTGATGTTATCATGGGAATGGACTGGCTTTACTCGTGCTTTGCTAAACTCGACTGCCGAACCAGAATTATGAGGCTCGAATTTCCTAACGAGCCCGTCATTGAATGGAAAGGGAATGATGTTGTGCCAAGGGGTAGGCTTATTTCCTATCTTAAGGCCTCCAATATGATCAGGAAAGGATGCATTTATCATTTGGTCCGGGTTGCGGACACCGCTTCAAATGTGCCTGCTCCCAAGTCTGTGTTGGTCGTGAATGAGTTTCTGAAAGGGTTTCCGGATGAGTTACCTGGGATTCCGCCAGATAGAGAGATTGATTTCGGGATTGATGTATTGCCAGATACGCAGCCAATATCTATTCCACCATACAGAATGGCGCCAGCAGAATTGAGAGAGTTAAAGGAGCAATTAAAAGATCTATTAGAAAAAGGTTTCATTCGGCCCAGTGTGTCGCCCTGGGGCGCACCGGTTCTTTTTGTCAGAAAGAAAGATGGATCGCTTTGAATGTGTATTGATTACCGGCAACTCAACAAGGTCACCATCAAGAATAAATATCCACTGCCTCGGATAGATGATTTGTTCGATCAGTTGCAAGGTGCTAGGTTCTTCTCAAAGATTGATTTACGGTCTGGGTATCATCAGTTGAAGATCAGGGAGCAGGATATTCCTAAGACCGCCTTCAAGACTCGTTACGGTCATTTTGAATTTTTGGTAATGTCCTTTGGGCTGACCAATGCTCCAGCAGCTTTTATGGATCTTATGAATCGGATTTTCAAGCCATTTCTAGACTCCTTCGTGATTGTTTTTATTGATGACATCCTTGTCTACTCGCGAAGTCGGGAAGATCATGCTAATCACCTTAGAGCAGTTCTTTAGACTCTTCACCAACACCGCCTGTATGCTAAACTTTCGAAATGTGAGTTTTGGCTAGAATCAGTCGCGTTTTTGNAGAGCAGTTCTGCAGACTCTTCATCAGCACCGCCTGTATGCTAAATTTTCGAAATGTGAGTTTTGGCTAGAATCAGTCGCGTTTTTGGGTCATGTAGTCTCTAGGGAAGGAATTCAAGTTGATCCCCAAAAGATTGCAGCAGTGAATGATTGGCCTAGACCAACGACCCCGATAGAGATTCAGAGTTTCTTGGGTCTAGCTGGGTATTATCGGAGATTTGTGGAGGGATTCTCTACTCTCGCCTCCCCATTGACTAAGCTGACGCAGAAAGTAGTTAAGTTTCAGTGGTCCGATGCTTGTGAAAAGAGTTTTCAAGAATTGAAGTCGAGATTGACTTCGGCGCCGGTGTTAACCTTGCCAGAAGGTTTGGAGGGATTCGTGGTTTATTGTGATGCGTCGAGAGTTGGTTTGGGGTGTGTGGTTATGCAGCGTGGTAAAGTTATAGCATATGCTTCAAGACAGCTCAAGAATCACGAGAAGAATTATCCGACGCATGATTTGGAGCTCGCAGCGGTTGTGTTTGCATTGAAAATTTGGCGGCATTATCTTTATGGGGTCCATGTGGACGTGTTCACAGACCACAAGAGCCTTCAGTACCTATTCAAACAGAAGGAGTTGAATTTAAGGCAGCGAAGGTGGTTAGAATTGCTCAAGGATTATGATATGAATATTTTCTACCATCCAAAAAAGGCGAATGTTGTAGCCGACGCTCTTAGTCAGAAATCCATGGGTAGCTTAGCACATTTAGAGGCCGGTCAGAGGCCTTTGGCTCGAGAGGTCCATCAGTTGGCCAGTCTTGGGGTCTGTCTTTCGACCTCAGATGAGGGGAATGTCGTGGTGAGAAATGGAGCGGAGTCTTCGCTTGTAACGGAAGTCAAGGAAAAGCAATTCAGAGACCCAGCATTAACACAATTAAGGGAAGCAATTTTAAATCACGAGACGTCATCGTTTTCACTTGGCAATGATGACGGTGTCTTGCAATGTCAGGGAAGAATATGTGTACCAGATGTAGATAATCTCCGGGAGAGGGTAATGGCAGAGGCTCATAACTCCAGGTATTCTATTCACCCAGGTTCCACGAAAATGTATCACGATCTCAAGGAGATTTATTGGTGGAATGGTATGAAGAGGGGTGTAGCGGACTTGGTGTCTAGATGTTCGAATTGTCAGCAGGTGAAGGCCGAGCATCAGAGGCCCGGTGGGCTGACTCAGCTTATGGATATACCGATGTGGAAATGGGAGATGATCAACATGGACTTCGTGGTAGGGTTACCTCGCACCCAGCGCAAGTTCGACTCAATTTGGGTGATAGTGGATCGGCTCACGTAATCAGCCCACTTCTTGCCAGTCAAGTCCACCGATACTGCAGAACAGTACGCTCAGTTGTATATCAAGGAAATAGTCAGACTTCATGGCACTCCAGTTTCTATTATCTCGGATCGAGGGGCCCAGTTCACAGCTAACTTTTGGAGGAAATTTCAGCAAGGTCTGGGCACTCAGGTAAATCTCAGCACAGCTTTCCACCCACAAACGGACGGTCAAGCGGAGCGGACTATTCAGACGCTTGAGGATATGTTGCGGTCTTGTGTTTTGGATTTCAAGGGTAGCTGGGATGATCACTTGCCGCTTATAGAGTTTGCTTACAATAACAGCTTCCATGCTAGTATTCAGATGGCCCCATTTGAGGCATTGTACGGGAGGAGATGTAGATCTCCGATCGGATGGTTTGAGGTTGGTGAGGCAGAATTGATAGGGCCAGATCTTGTGCACCAAGCTATGGAAAAAGTTAGAGTCATTCAGGAAAGGATGAAAACTGCTCAGAGTCGTCAGAAATCCTATGCGGATGTTCGTCGGAGAGATTTAGAGTTTTAAGTCGATGATTGGGTATTCTTGAATGTGTCTCCCATGAAAGGTGTCATGCAGTTCGTAAAGAAAGGGAAATTGAGCCCAATTTATATCGGGTCGTATCAGACCGCTCAACGGATAGGACAAGTCACGTATAGGCTGGAATTGCCCCCTGAAATGTCATTAGTGCACCCGGTATTCCACGTGTCTATGTTGAAGAAGGTAATTGGAGATCCTTCCGCCATCGTGCCAGTTGAGACCATTGAGGTTGGTGAAGAATTGTCATATGAAGAAGTTCTGGTTGCCATTCTCGATAGGCAGGTCCGTAGGTTGAGAAACAAAGAGATTGCTTCTGTTAAAGTGTTGTGGCGGAGTCAACGAGTCGAGGAGGCCACGTGGGAAGCAGAGAAAGAAATGAAAGAAAAATACCCTCATCTGTTTGAGCAAATGTAGTGGTGATCGTGCGAATCATGGTTCCAAGGCAATTTGATGTTGTACTCAGACTCGTGCCAAGGTACCCTATTTGTCTTTCCTCTCCTAATTGCCTTATTGTTGTAACTTTCCCATGCGTGCTAAAACTGTGTACAAAGTTGTTAACTAGATGGTGCGCCACCTTTAAATCAAATAAAAAGTTTGTGAAACAAATGTGCTAAGTAAGTAATTAATAGTAGTGTAGATTGGTAAATGGTTAGAACATTTTTGTCTATGATCTATTGAGGTGATTGAACTGTATGGGGCACACTGAAGTGGCCCAAAGCTATGTGCAAATTGTATGCCACTAACTGAGTCTTATGCTATATTGTGATGAAAAGAGGATGAGCCATATGTATTTGTTAAGGTAATTGAATATGTGCAAGTATTGAGGTGATGAATGGTATACTAGTTGTAGGGATAACTAAATTTGTGTAATGGTGCTTGGAAATGTGTTTCGGGGGCTCTCTGACAGGTAGATAGGCCTAATTACAAGGGGACCTCTAGGGAAATTTTCTGAAAATGCCGGAGTTAGTGTAAATTGGAAGGTTTGCATATCATGCTTTCAAAATCCAAATGATTCCCAAAATCCTCATTCTAGGACGAATGCTTTTTAAGGAGGGGAGAATGTTAAGACCCGTAAAATTTATTGCTTAAAATATCGCCCGAATAAGTCCCCGAGTTGATATCTTTGAGGAAACTCTTAAATCGGACCTTGATTTTTGTAAAAATACCCCGGGATTTGAAAGAGCTTAACTCTTCCAGAAATTGGGTGTTATGCGACGCACAATGCGATCGCATAACGTGTATGCGGACCGCATAGTGGTCGCATACACGGGAAGATCATTGTCCAACTGAAGGGGTGTAATGCGACGCACAATGCGATCGCATAACGTGTATACGGACCGCATAGTGGTCGCATACCCGGGCAAAATGTTTTCAAATTTGGCCTACCTGGGGGTCCATTCTGCGGTCCAAAATGCGAACCGCATGTCAGGAATGCGATCGCATTCCTGACCGCATATCCAACACGGTCTGTTATTTTTCTAAAATTTTATACCCAACCCCAGTTTCATTTAACCCCTGCCCCCTTTCATTTTAACAAGTTTCTGAACAAAATAGAGAG
>ML242734.1:665-13970 GCA_005239495.1 Nicotiana undulata | reverse complement strand
CTTATTTGGACTCGTTCGTTATTGTTTTCATTGATGATATTTTGATATACTCTCGCAGCCGAGAGGAGCATGAGAACACCTTAGAGTCGTCCTCCAGACTCTGAGAGATCGGAAGTTGTATGCCAAGTTTTCTAAGTGCGAGTTTTGGTTGAGTTCTGTGGCATTCTTGGGCCACGTTGTATCGGTAGAGGGCATTCGGGTGGATCCGAAGAAAGTTTCAGCAGTTAGAGATTGGCCTAGGCCCACCTCAGCCACAGAGATTCGGAGATTCTTGGTCCTAGCAGGCTATTATCGCCGGTTTGTGGAGGGGTTTTCATCTATAGCAGCCCCTATGACCAAGTTGACGCAGAAGAGTGTTCAGTTCAGATGGTCTGAGGAGTGTGAAGCGAGCTTTCAGAAGCTCAAGACAACATTGACCACAACACCAGTGTTGGTATTTCCCACAGGTTCAGGTTCGTATACCGTGTATTGTGATGCTTCACGGGTTGGACTTGGTGCGGTATTGATGCAGGAGGGCAAGGTTATAGCCTACGCATCCCGTAAGTTGAAGATTCATGAGAAGAACTATCCATTCCATGATTTGGAGCTTGCAGCTATTATTCATGCCTTGAATATTTGGAGGCACTATTTGTATTGGGTGCTGTGTGAGGTATTCACTAATCATAAGAGTTCACAATACTTGTTTAAGCAAACGGAGTTGAATATGAGACAGAGGAGGTGGTTAGAGCTGCTGAAGGATTATGATATTACCATTCTCTATCATCTGGGAAAGGCCAATGTGGTGGCCGATGCCTTGAGCTGGAAGTCAGTCAGCATGGGTAGTTTGGCTTATCTATCAGTTGGAGAGAGACCTTTGGCTTTGTATGTTCAGGCGTTAGCCAATCGATTTGTTAGATTGGAGGTTTTTGAGGGTGGCAGTGTTTTGGACCATACCGTCGCTCGTTCTTTATTGCATGATCGTATTCGCGCCAGGTAGTATGATGATCGTCATTTGTGTGCTCTTAGAGATAGGGTTCGGCACGGACGTGCCAAACAGGTCACAGTTGATGCTAAGAGAGTTTTGAGATTGCAGGGTCGTATATGTGTTCCGGATGTGGACAACATTCGTGAGTTGATATTGTAGGAGGCCCATAGTTCCCGGTATTCCATTCACCCGGGTGCCGCGAAGATGTACCAGGACTTGCGGCATCATTATTGGTGGCGTAGAATAAAGAAGGATATTGTGGCTTATGTAGCTCGGTGCTTGAATTGTCAGCAGGTTAAGTATGAGCACCAGAGACCCGGTGGTTTGATGCAGCAGATTCAGCTTCCCGAGTGGAAGTGGGAGCGTATCATAATGGATTTTGTAGATGGACTTCCACAGACCCAGAGGATGGTTGATGTAGTATGGGTTGTGGTGGATAGGCTGACCAAGTCAGCATATTTCATTCCGGTGGCGGTTTCATCTTCAGCGGAGAAGTTAGCTCAGATCTATATGAGAGAGATTGTCAGATTGCACGGTGTGACCTTATCTATCATATCAGACTGAGGTACTCAGTTTACCTCCCATATATGGAGAGTATTTCAGCGAGAGTTGGGCACGCATATTGAGTTGAGCACAACATTTCATCCTCAGACGGACGGACAGTCCGAGCGCACTATTCAGATTTTAGAGGATATATTGCGGGCATGTGTTATTGATTTTGGTGGTTCATGGGATCAGTTATTGCCTTTAGCAGAGTTTGCCTACAACAACAGTTACCAGTCGAGCATTCAGATGGCTCCGTATGAGGCGTTGTATGGTAGGCGATGTCGGTCTCCAGTCAGATGGTTTGAGTCCGGAGAGGCTAGATTATTGGGTTCTGAGTTAGTCCAGGATGCCTTGTATAAGGTAAAGATCATTCAGGATAGGCTTCGTACAACTCAGTCTAGGCAAAGAGTTATACAGATCGTAGAGTTCGAGATTTAGCTTTCATGGTAGGAGACCAGGTGTTCCTTCGAGTGTCGCCTATGAAGGGCGTGATGAGATTCAGAAAGAAGGGCAAGTTGAGCCCTAGGTATATTGGTCCATTTGAGATTTTGGACAAGGTAGGGGAGGTGGCCTACAAACTTGCCTTGACACCGCATTTATCAGCTGTGCATCCAGTGTTTCATATATCTATGCTCCGGAGGTATATTGCAGATCCATCTCATGTTCTTGACTTCAGCGGTGTCCAGTTGGACAAGGATATGACTTATGAGGAGGAGCCGATAGCTATATTAGATAGGCAGGTTCGCCAGTTGAGGTCGAAGAGTTATCCTTCGGTCCGTGTTCAGTGGAGAGGTCAGCCTGCAGCTATCTAGAAGTCCGAGTCCCATATAAGGAGTCGTTATCCCCATCTTTTCTCAGACTCAGGTACTTTTCTATGTCCGTTCGAGGACGAACATTTGTTTTAGAGGTGGAGATTGTGATGACCCAAAAGGTCATCCTAAGTAATTCTAGCTAAATCTGTGTTTCGAGGCCCCAAAAGCCTCCGTTAATCTCACCTCGATATGCGTGCGCAGCCCGGGCATGTTGCCGGGAAGCTTTTATGTGAAAACTTGATGAAAATGGAATTTTATGATAATTGAGTGAACAAAGTTGACTTTGGTCAACATTTTTGGTAAACGGACTTGGACCCGTGATGTGACGGTCCCGGAGGGTCCGTAGGAAAATATGGGACTTGGGCATATGCCCGGAATCGAATTCCGAGGTCCCAAGCCCGAGAAATGAATTTTTAAAGAAAATTATTTTCTGAAATAATAAAGGATTTTTAAAATGAATTATTATGTGAAAACCGTGTTACCGGGCTCGTATTATGCTTCTGGAGCCCGAAACAGGTTTATTATATGTTATTGGACTTATCAGTGAAGTTTGGTGTAAAACGGACTTGGAATGACGTGTTTCGGATCAAAATTGGTAAAATTAAGCTTTATGAAGTTGTAAGAAATTTCTATGAGTTTTGAGGTTTAAATCCTTGTTTTTGAGGATATTTTTATGATCAAAATGCTTGAATAAGTCCGTAAGATGATTTGGGAGTCGTTTGTGTTTATGGTTTTGATACCCGAGGGCTCGGGTGAGTTTCGGGTAGCTAACGGGGTGTGAAATGCATGAAAAATCTGGTTTTCTCCTGTTTTCTGGTGTCCAGCGATCTCCTCTCTGCGATCGCGGACTCAGTCACGCGATCGCAATGTTGCTGGGGGGTGGAAATTGACCCTATGAGAACGCAGGGCCTCCAACGCGATCGCAGAGCTTGGGGATAGTGCTCTACGCGATCGCGTAAGGCCTCACGCGATCACATAGTGTAGACCTGGGTCGGGGGGCTGGGTTCTGAAATGCTCTCCGCGAATGCGAACGTGGGGTCGCGATCGCGATCCTCTGTGTCGTCAAACTCTGCGATCGCACACATTGCTTCGCTATCGCATAGGTCAATCCCCAGTACTCTCCGCGATCGCAATCATTTTCCTGCGATCGCAATTAACAATTTTGCCCAGTTATTCTTTAAGTCCAAAACAGTAGGCATTACGGGATTTTCCCAACTTTTCACTCTTCCCTTCTTCTCCAACCTCCATTGAAGTCCCCAAGCTAGATTCCCTCCATAGCCACTCGGGTAAGTGATCTTAACTTCTAATTCTTCCATTTCCTTCCATAATCACTAGAAAATCTAGGCCTAAAATCATAAAATCAAGTAGAAATTAGCGGTTTTAGGTAGAGTTAGGTTTTTGGGAAAATTTGGCGATTCAACCTCAATTTGGGGTGGGATCTTTAAACAAATTATATATTTTAACTCGTGGGGTTATGTGTGATTGGATTTTGGTCCGAACCTCGAGTTTGGACTAATTGGGCCCGGGGTCGAATTTTGGTATTTTTTGAAGAATGCTAGAAATTGAATATCTAGGCTATGAGATTGTGTTATTGAGTTTTTATTGATATTATTGAATTAATTATGCCTAGATATCGTTGTTTCGGAGTCGGATTATAAAGGAAAGACGGTCTTAGAGGGTTGATTGCTATACTTTGGACCGAGGTAAGTGTCTTGCCTAACTTTGGTGAGGGAATAGGTATTATTTGCTATGTGCTAAGTGATTATCATGTTCATTGCATAGGTGAGGTGACGAGTACCTATGCAATGTGTGTCAAGCATGCCCGTGAGTCTATTTTGATAGAAATTGCAGTATTTCTTCCATGTTTAGCATATTATGAGATTGTCTTTACTTGGTAATTTATTCTTGATTGAAAGTATTGGCTGTTGAGTTTGAGAAGTGTTGATACGAATGATAATCCAAGTGTAGAGTATGCGATTGAGGTGATTGGTTATAGCTGAGACCCTTGCCGGGCATTTATTGAGTTATTAATTGATGTTTTTCCCCTTGCCGGGTGTTTTGAACTGTCAATTTCCACTATGTTGTACTCCTTGCCATTATATCTGTTATTGTTTGGTGAGGAAGAGTGTAAAGCACGAAGGGTGATGCCGTGCCATGATATTTGATTACATTGCATAGTGAGGAAGAGTGTAAAGCACGAAGGGTGATGCCGTGCCATGATTCATATTGATTATAAGCACGAAGGTTAATGTCGTGCCATGACTTTTATTGATTATAAGCACGAAGGTTAATGTCGTGCCATGATACATTGTACATTGCATTGTGAGGAAGAGAGTAAAAGCACGAAGGGTGATGCCGTGCCATTGTTTACATTTCTGGTACATATACTTGTTTCGTTGGCTATTATGTTAGATTGCCTCCCTTGCTTACTTCTATCTTTCAATTTGACTGCTTCAATTCACTTGTTCCCCTTACTGCTCCCGTATCTCTTACTTGTCTGCTTATCTCTTGCCTTGTATTATCCCTGTTACCTGTTGTAGAATAGGACAAGTTATCGTGATTGTCAAGTCTAGCCTCGTCACTACTTCGGCCGAGGTTAGGCTCGGCACTTACTGAGTTCATGGGGTCGGTTGTACTGATGCTACACTGCACTTCTTAATGTTGTGCAGATCCCGCATCCGGACCCAGTGGACCGCATTGAGGGAGTCACTTTCAGTCCACCCAGAGCTTCAAGGTATACCGCTGGCGTTCGTGGGCCTTGGTGTCTCTCCTGCATTTGGATTCCTTTTTGTCTTACTTTTTCTCCTAGTTTCAAGACAATTATATATTTCTTTTCAGACTCTGTATTTAGCACTCAGTTTAGATAGTCCGTGAGGTTGTGACACCTCGGTTTTGGGATTATGCGATGCTGTTATCGTAACTATGTCATTACGCATTTTCAGAGTATGGTTACATTTCCGCTGTTAAAGTTATGAAGTATGTTGGTTATTATAGTTAACATTTGAAGGGTATTAAATTTTACTACTGTTGGATTGATTTAAAAATATTAACGTGTAGTTCACGTTTGCTTGTCTAGCGGGTTCAACGTTAGACGCAGTCACGGTCTGAAAGGTGGGATTTCGGGTCGTGACAATTAATATAATAAATGGACCAAATCTATACTAAAATGACAATAATTATAAAAAGTCACTAATGGCATTTTCCTTATTACAACCAATGTCTAAAACGAGTCTAGAAAGAAAATAAAACATTATTCCTAATCTATTGGTCGCAGAGGGACCTTCTCAATGCTTGGCCTTCTTAGCTCCATCAATCATATTCCCCAGATCGCGCATGTCCAACAACAGATATGCCCTCCTTAGTTTCCCTCTGCATTCTTACAGTCCGAGATTCTCTTCCTCATCTTCCCCTCAAGCTCTATCAACCCCTACTCCAAATATTCCAACCTCTCCGTTGATTTAGTAGCGATTCCTTTCCACTCGTTGATTGCTTCCATGTCCACTTTATGCTGTTCCAAATGCCTAGCTTCAGACTCAAAAACCCTTTTGCGCAACATCATGTATTTGACTTGTGCTTCAGCAGCGTCCTCTATGACCCTACTCCTCAAATTAACCCCTGGCTTGACATCTCCCGTTGTATCATCTACCAACCATGATGGATAGAAGTACACATGACTGACGTGATGTTGATCTGGCTCGATGGTATCTTTCTCCACAATGATCTTTTGATGCCACATATGATGTGCCTCGAACTTGAACGGAATGTCGTGCCCCTTGAAGTCTGCTTTATACTGAATCATGTTTGAAACTCGAGGTATAACCTGCTTTCTCCCAGTTTGCCTCATAACCCTTATAGGAGCATTAGGATAGATTCCTCTCAATCCGATTAGCACTAGATGAGGAGCCTCTCTCGACTTGATGATGAACTCGCTGCTCGGGAACTATTCGAACATCCAATGCACCTTTTCATCAGTCAGATTTTTGAAGAATGTACCCAACTCACAACGTTTTCCGGTTGTGCAAACCTGTTTGGGATAAAAGTCATTCTCTTCGTATGGTGATAGGCTATGTGGGAATTCCATGGTCGTCGCGGAAGTTCTTGACATTATTCACCTATCTGAAAGTGTTCTAACAACCATACCCGCAGAAACATATTGCAACCCTCGAAGTGCTCATACCCTTTTTTGCAACGGTCTAAGGCCCGGTACATCTTAGCCAAGATCATAGGGACAATGGTGTAAGTTTTCCCCTCAATTCCCTCCGTTAAAGTCCTAGACACCATAGCTAGGCGGGTGTGGATCCTTTCTCCCTTCATCGTAAATATCAGCATCCCCAAAAAACAGACAATGAATACAAAAACCCGGCGATGCGTCCAACCCAAAGAAGTGATGGCAAGTTCGTCATGGTAAAGGCGATATGACTTGTTTTTCCCATAACGCTCATAAAAGAACTCAAATGGTATATAAGACTTCTTCAGACAGACTAACTTATCATTTCTTTTGAAACCCATCATTTTCAAGAAACCTCGGCAAGTGCGATTTTCCGGTACCAACAAACTAGGGCTATCCCATGGGAGTCCAGCGAAGCCTCCTATTTCTTCTAAATTAGGAGTCACTCTATGTCACCAAAAATAGAAGACGGCTCTCTCCCCGTCCCAAAACATGGTGGCGGCCACGATTAATGCATTGTTTGGCTGAATGTCTAATAAAGAGGAAAAATTCCCGAGGACTCTTTTTACATGGTTTTTGTCACTTGGTGAGAGATTTTTCCACCAATACATAAGCAAAGGTTGGATATTTGGAACCATGCCGAACCTGGGGATTTAGTCCTCATTTTTGAAAAACAAATAAAGTTAGCCTTTTCCCCTCGGGATTTGACTATTTACACATTAATGATTAACATATTGGCATGTTTTCTCCAAATAATGCACAGATCGTGATAGTGTCCATTGGGGTTATGGAAATCCCTGCGGACTTTGGACAAGGATTGCCTTAGTAGGTTATCATGCGGACATCGTTCTAACCCATACTAGGTTTGGACATGATGCATGCACAATTAATATTAGAGTGGGGTTTCTAGAAGAGTCTAGACTGGTACCCTCAAGCAGACAACTTGAGAGGGAAAGGCACGAAACCGTCGATTGAACCGCTGATCGACTGGTTTTTCCGCAAATAAGCCTTTCCATATTTAAAGGGTGATTTTGGAAGAGCGCGAATACTCATCAAGTGCCGCTATGGTATTAATTAGGCACTAGTGGAATATGATATGGAGCATGCTTTATGCAAAGATAAAGCAACACGTTATCAAATATTTTTCATGATGAAAATAGTAAATGCAGTATTAAAATGAAACGTAAAGACATGAAAAGAAAGGTAAATAAGAAGAAGTTAGTTCGCGCAATGTGAAAGTTGTAATAAAGTAAGCGAGGGAGTAAGGGTGGGGAGAGACATGGTGTAGAAATTTAAAAGGCAACTCGGAGCAAATAAGTACGAAAAGAATATGCATGTTAGAGCCAATTCTATCAAAGAAGGGACAATAAGGAAAGGGATTTGCATTTTAATACGAATTCAAATAGAGAGAGAATAGGGGAAAGTGTGTTCATGCAACAAAGAAAACGGGAGCGGGATGTTCGTGTAATAGCAAAAATAATAAAAAGGACAAGGAAACACGTTTATCAGAGAAGACTATTTCATATGAATCAAATTCACTATGGTAAGAGCCTAAATATCCCTAACAGAGTCGTCATGCTGTCGCGCCCCTTTTTCTCGCAAAATCGGGTTTCGACATGTGAAAACTCTTTTAAGGAGGTGTTAAAAGAGGAGAGTCTCCACCTAACGATTTTAAGGTGCGTTAGGTCACCTATTTGCATATGACTCGGGTTTACTAGTTTGCGTCACCAAATATCAGGTAAGGGCTCGAAATTACCTCGAAGAGAAGGTGTTAGGCACTCTTCGAGGTCCACAACTGTGGGTCCTGGCCGAACTCAAATTATTTGATTTAGTCAGTGTCGCGCCCCCTTTTTCCTCGCGGAGTCCGGGGTTTATGACATTTGGTTGAGACAACTCGTTCCTTTTGAGAAAGGGGTTTTGCGTTTTGAAGAGTCGCCACCTAACGATTTTTGAGGTGCGTTAGGGCACCTAAAGGGGTTCATTTATAACTAAGTTGATAACCAGAGACATGGCAAGGGCTTGAAATTATCCTAAGGGGAAGGTGTTAGGCACCCCTCAGGATCCACAAATGTGGTTCCCGGCCAAACAATATTTTGTGAATTTGTACAAATTAGCAAATAAAACGAATAAGGCTCAAGTAGTAGGGGATTTGAGTCTAAGATATGTGAGAAAGCAATTAAATGAAGAACTAGATTTTGAAAAGAATCACAATCTAAGCATGTTTATTAAAAGAAAGTAAAGGGATGTCCTAAGTTTGTTTATAATATGGATCACATCAATGCAATACCCGGTATGACACTCCTCAAAGAGGGGCTACACGTGGTATTAGCGCACCGGTCATCATGTCCATATTCTACCCTTTACCGCCCCGTGAAGGTAACTAAAGCGCGTGTTGGTCACGAACTCTATTGCATGCTGTCACCCGTCTCTTTCCTATCAGTCCCCGAGAATTTTGGGACTTCTATCCTATAAGGGAGGTGCTAGGAAGACCCTCAGGTTTTAAAGGTGAAAATGCTAAGGCGACATATAATAAACAAGTAGGACTGCAGATAGGGAAAAAGCATGGAAAGCATATAAAGGCTCAAGTATTCCTCCACACACAGTACACATAAACAACATGTCTCATACACAATTAAGGTCCAGATTCAGATCCTAGGCATGGTGTCTAAGTGACAGTAGCAAAGTCAGATTTATTACATAACTCAGAGAGGAAGTCCTAATCAGGCTTGCCTACTAATTTTAATATGCTGATAGTTAAACATAATCACAAAGAAAGATCTGGTTTTATTTCTTATAGTTGATTACCTAAGGCTTGCCTAGGCGTATAACAATATTCATAGTTGATAACAGTTTCAAGTCGTATACCTAATAACAGGCCATTCTGAGTGTTGCAGATAGACTAATTTTACAAATTTGTAGAACAGGAGGAATGTTTTAGACATGTGTATTTAAACTAGATGTGATTGAATAAGCACGACCCTAAAGCATGATCTCTAATGCAGCATGATGCAAAATAACTTAAACAGGATTTCTAGATGCACATTGAAGTTATGCATAGTTTTGAGATAAGCATGCATGGCAGTTTTTATTGTTCTTTACCTAAAGCATGGCCTATACGTATATAGGATGGTTTCATCATGGTGAGAGCATGTATAACAACTAGCGTTGATTTATTTATCCTAAGGCAGGATTTCTAAATTATATTTTCTAGAACACGTTGATATGAACAGAATCATATAGTAGTTTTGTTGCCATTGTTTATCTTTTAAACAGGGTTTCTAAGTGAGGGCAATGAATGATGACATGCTGAAAGAGAGCAGGTATATGAACCTAAGTAACATGATATCTAAATGCATGGCATACTTGGCATGTTATTCTTAAACATGGTTACTATTGCGCATCGATAAAAGTAAGCCTAGAAACATGATTTCTACCATTCTTTATACTATGGCATGCATATCCCCACCCATTTTCACTATCCAACCCCCAGAGTTGTCTTTACAAATAATTATTACAGGCCTCTGAATATGAATTACATAACAAAAAGTAAGAAAAGAAGAAGTTAACTATAGGAAGCCTTCATAATAGGCCCAAGTCTCCAGGTCCTCAGTGCCATGTATTGCTTCACAACCTTTCATAATTCGGGTGTGTCAGAGCTCCCTAAGGACCTCAAGGGCTCCCAGGCAATGCTCACACCCAGATTTCATAGCCAAGATAGAGTAAGTGCAGTGTGGGAAGGCCAACTCTTGTGTGTCAAATTTCAGAGGGAGCTCAAGGGTCCCAAAGCAATGCTCACACAAAAGGGGCAGAACCTAGTGGTCTAAGAGTAAGTGGGAGTGCTCGACATAACTTTGAGGAGTTTAAGTAAGAAAACGATTTTGGAAAAGGGTAAGCAGGAAACCGTTTTGGAAAAGAGAGAGAGACTTACTTGAAATAGTCTTTGCAAAACTAGGATAAAGTTGTCTTAGTAAAACAGATTTGAGAAGAGTAGGGTAATCAACAAACAGAAGACCAAACTCAGAACCAAAAACGTGTTCAGCACCACACAAAGAGTCAAGACAGGTTCATCATCCAAACTTCACACAGGGGTATTAGGGATTGGGGATACATAGAGCACATGATGAAACATGTAGTGAGCAACACACAATCAGGAGTCCCTAGGGATTCAGGGGATTGGGGACACAATAGAGCACTGTATTAACATAACAGGACAAAATGTGGTAAAGTCTACCTAAAACTAATGTACCAAACATATGCAGAAAGGTTCACATGAAGGCATGTTTTGAACATACAAATGCATGCTAACAAATAAGGCAGAACTGGACATATTAGATAGAACCTGAGATCATAGTTACATGTTGAAAACAGAAGAGTAAGTAAAAACAGATGACGAACACAAGGAATTTTAACAGTAATGGAAATATATTGGTTTGAGAACTGAAATTCGAATTAGGACATACTAGTGAGTGAAGAAAGAAATAACACAAAAAGCAGAATATAGGAGATGAACAACAGTTAGCCTTGGCTTGCAGCCGGCTAACTTAGATCAGTAGCAAGTAGCACAAAAGAGCAAGAGCAAGTTTAGTTGTGAGAGAGAGAGTTGCCCAGATAGTTCGTGTCTCTGTGTGTGTTTGTCAATGCATGAATAGAGTATATATATAGTTTGAAACTAGGTGAAAATAAGGTAATAACTAGACTGCCCAGTAATTATGGAACTCAAAGAATCAATTAGTTGTAAAATCAGTACCAGTGCTCCCTTAATTAAGGGAGTTAAGTATCAAACGGTCAGAATAGGTAGCAGGTAAGGAAAGGAATCGTGTATAGCAAATAAGGAAATATTTCTAATATAGTAAACACAGATTAGGAAATTGGGGTCAGGTTCATAAGGTTTCTGTTACACCCCATATTTTCGTACGTGAGAGTACATCGTACGTCAATTGAGTGAGCTCAAAAATAAGATTATATTTGATGGAATATATAGTAAGTTAATAATGTTACCTTGGAGGTTACAAATATTTAAGATCTTGAATAACGAGTACCAACAGGATTGGAAAGCTTAGAAGCTAAACCAATTGAAGAAAATAAGATTCGTCGAAAGTCGACGAGTTTGAAATGTTACAACATGTACTTTAGGGTGAGACTATGGTTCATTACATGATAAGGATTTTATGATATGAGTTATGTTTGTCATATGATATTCGTGTGCTACGTTTTGAAGTAAAACAAGTTGTGGAACAAAAGTTGGCAAAGGTCTTCACCAGTTACATTCATAATGTGCTGAAATTTAGGTAAAATGTAACTGCTATTTTATCCCAATATACTTAAAGGTAGGGGATGATCTACCTACCACATTGAAGATATATGAGTCTATATTCCAACGCATTAAGCCGTTCGTCTATACGAAGTCGGAGTAGAGAGATATTCGTGTTTTAGCGAGACTGCGCCAAGTAGCTCTCTATGGGACCCACATAGGCGGTTTAGATATGTTGATATACATAAGACGCCTCAACCCCCGTTTTAACTCGTTTAGTTTCAGTATATTCAGACCCTATACACCTTAAAACACTCTCTCAAGGTTCTCTCATGATCCAAGACCCAAACAAAGGGCAAACAACACAAATCAAGTGTCGGGAATCCCGTCGCGCTAGTAAGTTTCTTGTTCTTCTTGTTGTTGCTGATTTTTGGGTGGTTCCAGCTCGTGTGGGATGTTGTTTTAAGTGGTTTATGTTCTGTAAAATACTCTTCTATGGTTTTAATATCAACCCTAGGTTATTTAAAGTCTTGCAAATGGATTACACCATATTTCAACATCAAAAGTTAGTTCTAGTGAAGAATAACACCTCTTTGAGGTTGTGTTGTCATCGAGGATAGTTGTGGGCTGTGTTTTTCTGAAATTTAAAGTTTTTGCTACTGGTTAAGATGAGTATAACAGCCTACTAATTTTGCTTAAGCTTGTTCGTATGTTGGTTAAGTTGTTAGGATAATAAACTACACGATAATACTAGGATGAGCTTATGTCACTTCTATGGTGCTGTTTTTCCATTGAGGGTTGTTGTAAGCTAAATATAACTTGGATTCCAACTTGAAGCTACTTTAGGAGGTGTGTGTATTGTGTTCTTGCAGGTGCTTAAGGTTGTATTGATGTATTTTAAGTTAAATGGTTGGACTAGACATGAACTAGTGAATAAAGTTGCCAATTGAAGAAAGCTGGAGTTGTGGATTGTTTCCTTTGATATAAATATACGGTATAAGGATGAAATCATTGATGAATTACTTCATTATCATTTTAATGATGTTTTTAAGTTAATGTATGAAGTCTATAAGGTGTGATATGGGTTATACGGATTCCAATCGAGCTTGCCGCTCAAAATGATTGTTGAACTAATCGGAGAGCTTATTGTGAATTATATTGTGTTGTTTGGGCTGTTTGGTGACCTTTGGTAGCATATGGGATGTAGTTAAAATAGGGGAGGTGCTGTCCGTTTTCTGGTAGAATATTGGTTTTGAAATATGAGAGTTAGAATGCTTATATGATGACGACGAAGTCGGTTTCTCAATGTAGACGTAAGAAGATCATATTGAGCTTGGTTGACGATGGGAGAGAAGATTGCAAAGGTATGTGAGGCTATCCCATTCCTTCTTTTGCACGACTCCGATTTTACATAATGCAATGAACGAGATTCCAAAGATACTCTACTCTTAGAAGCTAGTAGTACTTACATTGTTTCCCTTCTTATGGAACAATTGATGTTGAGGTGCTTCTATTATTCTTATTCTCAATGTTTAGATCCGTCCTTCCTTTTAGCACGAATTCT
>ML242727.1:0-37725 GCA_005239495.1 Nicotiana undulata | reverse complement strand
TCAATTGGAGTCTTTACAACTTTAAAGCCCAAGTGCTTGAATTTTTCAAGTACTGTCTTAATATAATGAGATTGTGGCAATGCCAGACCTTGAGAAATCTTATGGATCTTAATTCTCAGAATTAAATCAGCAACACCCAAGTCTTTCATATCAAACTTTCCAGTTAGCATGCGCTTAGTCGCATTTATGTTGGCAATGTCATAACTCAGTATCAGCATATCATCCACATATAAGCAAACAATGACTATGTGTTTTGGAACATTTTTAATGTACACACATTTATCACACTCATTTATTTTAAAACCATTTGACAACATTGTTTGGTCAAATTTCGCATGCCATTGTGTGGGTGCATGTTTTAGTCCGTAAAGGGACTTAACAAGTCCACATACCTTCTTTTTCTTTTCTTTACCTGGAACCACAAACCCTTCAGGTTATTACATGTATATTTCTTCCTCCAACTATCCATTTAAGAAGGCCGTCTTAACATCCATTTGATGAATTTCAAGACCATAAACTGCAGCTAACGCTACCAACGCTTATGGACGTAATTCTTGTAACTGGAGAGTATGTATCGAAATAGTCAAGACCTTCTCGTTGAAACTATATCCTTTGACCACAAGTCTTGCCTTAAATTTGTCAATAGTGCCATCATCTTTCATTTTCCTATTAAAGACCCATTTAGAACCCAACAGTTTATTTCCAAGAGGAAATCAACCAATTCCCATGTATGGTTGTTCAATATGGATTCTATTTCACTATTGACTGCCTCTTTCCAAAACAATGATTCCGAAGAAGACATAGCTTCTTTAAATGTTTGAGGCTCATTTTCCAATAAGAAAGTCACAAAATCTGGTCCAAATGAAGTAGACGTTCTTTGACGTTTACTACGTCTTGGATCCTCCTGATTAAGTGTACTTTCTTTTGTTTCTTCCCGAGGTCGTTTAGATCCTTCACCAATCGACTCACATTCCTTTTTATACGGATATATATTTTCAAAGAACTCAGCATTATCTGATTCTATAACCGTATTAGTATGAATGTCGGGATTTTCTGATTTATGAACCAGAAATCGATATGCTTTACTATTAGTCGCATATCCTATGAAAACACAATCAATGGTTTTCGGTCCTATTTCTACCCTTTTGGGTTTAAGAACTTGCACTTTTGCCAAACACCCCCACACTTTAAAATAATTCAAGTCGGGCTTCTTTTCTTTCCATTTTTCATATGAAATGGATTGTGTTTTGCTATGGGACACTCGATTTAATATTCGATTAGCCGTAAGAATGGCTTCCCCCCACAAATTCTTTGGCAAACCAGAACTTATCAACAACGCGTTCATCATCTTCTTTAATGTACGATTCTTTCTTTCCGTAATCCCATTGGATTGGGGCGTGTAAGAGGCCGTTGTTTGATGAATAATTCCATATTCTAAACATGTTTCTTCAAAAGGAGATTCATATTCACCACCCCTATCACTTCTTATCATTTTTATTTTCTTGTTAAGTTGTGTTTCAACTTCACTTTTCTATTGCTTGAATGCGTCTATTGCTTCATCTTTACTATTAAGTAAGTAAACATAGCAATACCGAGTACTATTGTCACGACCCAAAATCCTAACTCAGGTCGTGATGGCGCCCAACAGCGGGGTCAGGCAAGCCAACACTCAACTTACTAAGGTTTCCTTCTTTTGGATTAAACCTCTCGACATATACCAAGGTTTAAATCTTAAAACATCAACCGAAAAGGGTAATTAACCAGTTTTTAACCAAAAGAAGTCGTAAGAGGCATGAGCCAATATATATACAGACCATGACCCATAATAGCTAGCACGTGTGTGCCAGGAACTAGTGTCACAAGTCCTACGGGCATACTAACAGGATATACATAAGATATAATATATAGTCCCACTGTCTGAAAGAAATAGACGGGAAATAAGCAAAAGAAACTCCATGGTGCTGTCGAGGATCGTCAGGAGAAGCAGCTCACCGTGAAGTCAGGTCCAACTCTAATCAGAATCTAGCTCCGGTCTGATAACCAGATGCACCAACCTTAGAACCTGTACAATTAAGTACAAAAGCGTAGCATGAGTACATAAATAGATATGTATCCAGTGAGTATCCCGTCTAATCTCGAAGAAGTAGTGACGAGAGGTCGACTTGACACTCACTAAGGTCCAATAATATAATATAACAGGATATGATGAAAGCAGTAGGCATGTGAAGGCAGTAAAGCAACAAATATAAGGCACTGAAATCTGAGTAAGTACTGGAAGTAAATAAACAATTACTCCTTCATTATTCCCCAAATAATCTGTCAAATCAATATCCATGAAATCAGTAACAATTTATCAAACGCATACGGGATAAGGACAACATGCCTAAGCCATAAAATAATCATCTCTCTGCACTGCCAAGGGTCGAACGACCTTAACCATAAGTGCATCCTTGCCATAATTAATCATACTTATGCACTGCCGAGGGTAGAACGACCCGAACCATAAGTGCATCTTTAAATCCGCCGTGGCGTACGACCCACTCCCATGAGAGTAGGGGAAATCACACTCCGCTCGCGGCATGTAAATTGCGAAGCGGTCACATGCACACACAATAATCCTTAACAATTTACTTTCCATAAACAATTCCTCCCAACTATCCAATTCCATAAACCTCAGGGAAACAATACTACATATAACATGAGTTCATAATATATAATTCATTACAAGGAAGAATACAAGGCATGATGTAGGCCTAACTACCCGGACATAGCAATAATAGTCACTACGTACGGACTCTCGTCACTTGGTACGTACGTAGCCCCCACAAACATTACGCATAGCATTTAAATCACCTATGGGGACAATTCCCTCTTAGAAGGTTAGAAAGGAGACTCACCTCGCGTCGAATCTACTCCTCGGGTCAAGAATGCACCCGAAACTTTGAATTCGTCTCCCAAGGACTCGAAACTAATCAAACGTTACGTAAATATGTCAAATTATACTCAAAGCATGGAATTCTCCTATCTATCTAGTCAATTCATCATTCTTGAAGAAATCCCAAAATTCACCCCCGGGCCCGCACGCTCGAATTCTAAAGATTCTCGAAGGAAACACTCACCCATAACCTAAGGATCGTTAATATATGATTTTTACTTGATTTCATAGCCCATTCACGGGTAATTCTCAAATTTCTCGAAAGCCCTAGGTTACAACCCAATTCCTTGATTTTCACTAATTAAGTAGTTAATTTAACTAGTAATTCATGTATTAAACGAATACTAGGGTATAATTTACTTACCTCTTCAGTATCTAGGTGAATTGGCTCTTTTCCAAGCTTCCTAGGTCGACAATGGTGGAAAGAAAGTGAAGAAAATGAACAAAATCCCGTGTTTTAAAGAAACACACTGCCTAACAGTGGTTCCGCACCTACGGCTCAAGGACCGCACCTGCGGAAAATGGGACAAGGGCTTGGGCTCGCACCTGCGTGCAGGAGTCCGCACCTGCGACTTAGCACCTGCGGGAAATGGCCTGCACCTGCGAGAACTGAACCGCACCTGCGAGAACTGGGCAGCCCACCTGGGATTGCACCTGCGAGGCTGGGACCGCAGGAGCAGTCCTGCACCTGCGTCAGGGCAACCGCATCTGCGGTCACACCAGATTAGGTGCACCAGCAACTATTGCAGCTGGTTTTTGGCCTCGTTTGGTGCCCGAGAGGCTCCTAGGCCCACCCGAGCCCCCGTCCAAACATACCAACAAGTCCCAAATCGTAATACGGACTCGCTCGAGCCTTCGGAACACTCAAAAGAACGCTAAAACTCATAATCACCCCTCAAAACCCCTAGAATCAAAACTTAATAACTTCAAGTTCTTGAATTCGATATCAATGCGCCGAACTGACCTATACTACTCGGAATGATACCAAATTTTGCAGGCAAGTCATAAATGACATAAAAAAACTATTCCCGATCTCGGAATTTCGTTCGGACCTCGATAACACAAAAACACATTCCAAACCAAATTATGAACTTAAGAAAACTTCTATTTCGATATTGGGCGGCGAAATGCCCCCAGGTCATCCAAAACGCATTTCGAACATACACCTAAGTCCGAAATCATCATACAAAGCTACTAGAACTGTCGGAACTCGATTCCGAGGTCGTTTTCTCAAAATGTTGACCAAAGTCAAAATTGGCCAAAAAGGCCAACCTTAAGGAACTAAGTGTTCCTATATTGCTCTAAACATTTCCGAATCCCGAACCACCCATCCCCTCAAGTCATAAATCACAATAAGCTGCTATGGGAAGTTTCATTTATGGGAACGGGGTCCGAATACGCAAAACGACTGGTCGGGTCGTTACAACTATCATCAATAAAAGCTATGAAATACTTCTTTCCACCGCGAGATGGTATTGACTTCATGTCACAAATATCTGTGTGAATTAAGTCTAAAGGATTTGAATACCTTTCAACTGACTTATAAGGATGTTTAACAAACTTAGATTCCACACATACTTGACATTTTGATTTGTCGCATTCAAACTTAGGCAATACTTCCAAATTAATCATTTTTCGCAAGGTTTTATAATTGACATGACCCAAACGTACATGCCATAATTCATTTGACTCAAGTAAGTAAGACGAAGCTGAAATTTTATTATTGCTTTCAACAACCATTACATTAAGTTTGAAAAGGCCCTCGGTAAGGTAACCTTTTTCCTACAAACATCTCGTTCTTACTTATTACAACCTTATCGGATACAAATATATATTTAAATCCATTCTTAACAAGAAGTCTGTAGAGACTAAATTCTTTCTAATCTCAGGAACATGAAGGACGTTGTTCAAAGTCATCACTTTGCCGGAAGTCATTTTGAGAAATATCTTCCCACATCCTTCAATCTTCGCCTTTGAAGCATTTCCCATAGAAATTGTCTCATCGGGTCCAACAGGAGCATAAGTAGCAAAAGCTTCTTTAAGAACACAAACATGGCGAGTGGCTCCAGAATCAAACCACCACTCTCTAGGATTTCCCACCAAGTTGCATTCAGTAAGCATGGCACACAAATCATCAACATCATCATGCTTTTCAACCATGTTTGCTTGACCCCTCTTCTTGTCTTTCTTCGGAGCACGACACTCCGTAGATTTGTGTCCGGTTTTCCCACAGTTGTAGCAGTTTCCACTGAACCGCTTCTTGCTTGGGTTGTATTTCGGCCCAGAAGCCTTCTTCCTCTTTTTGTTATCTTCAACAATATTTGCTCCCATTATTGTTGAATTTCCACGGCCTATCCTATTAGCAACTTTATTGTCCTCTTCGATTCTCAACCGAACAATGATATCTTCAAGGGACATCTCCTTGCGTTTGTGTTTCAAATAGTTTTTGAAGTCCTTCCACAACGTNACTTCTCAATCATTGCTGCTACTTGGAATGCTTCATTGATGACAAGACCTTCAATGAAAATTCTATTAGTAAACATAATAAAATTAATACTACCAATATTAGTATTAATTCTACTTATACCTTCAGTAAGGAGATCGTGAATAATCCACTTGCAATTCCTGGACTTGGGTAATAACAGACTTGCTATCTACCATTTGTAGTCCAAAAACTTTGCAGCAACAAACTTCTTCAACCCGCCATCTTCAGTTTTGTATTTCTTTTCAAGCGCACTCCATAGTTCATTTGACGTTTCCACGCCACTGTAGACGTTATACAAAGCATCCTCCATCCCGCTTAGAATATATTTCTTGCACAAAAAATCTGAATGCTTCCACGCCTCAATCACGAGAAAGCGTTCAGTTTCTGGAGTTTCATATGACAGCACAAGAACTTCTTCCTTGATGAACTTCTGGAGACTTAGAGTAGTCAAGTAGAAGAACATCTTTTGTTGCCAGCGCTTGAAATCAAGCCCAGAAAATTTTCCGGGTTTCTCAGTCGGTGCCAATGCTGCCAGTGTTGTTCGGCTTGTTGAGGCATTGGCAGTTACTATTGGAATAACTTGGTTTCCGTTGTCATTCGTCATTTTTGTAAAAGAATGACACAAACGTTAAAATCACATAGATTTTAATATCCAACAGAGTACAAAACTACAAAGGTTTTACTCTCCAGAAACAGTGAATATAAAACAAATACGGGAAAAAATATTAAATTCCTTAAGCTTGTTGTAATCTGTATTTGTAAAATAATTCTGGAGAAAATTAAATAACATAAACAGAAATGTAAATGAAATAACAAAACCAATTCGAGCCCACTTAATTCACAGTGTTTTCTCAAGGAATTTGATCCCCTCCTAGTACCCAAGGTTATGGATTATTTCCACCCAGGATAGAACGAATTACACACTGGTGTAGAGGTACTTCAAACCCCAGTGTTTCAGCGAACCCAAAGTTCGGTAGCAAATCACACTTACCTGCTTCTTTGAAGTTAAAAGTATGCAGAAAGAAGGAGGAGAACTTAGAAATTAGTATGTAAAATCTTAGGGAATGGACTTGTATTTATAGCCAAAGTTGGGCTGAAATCTGAAGAGGTGCAACTCTTCAGAATGGCTGTTTTTGCAAAATGGCCATAGAATAAATGACATGACATAATTGGCTATTTACTCAACAATAAAGAGGGAAAATTGAAGGGTAGTTAATTTTCTGTTACAAAAACAGAAAACTAAATATTGGATAACTGAAATGGATTTAATATTAATATTTATTTTAATATTAATATTTTGTTATTAAACCAAATATTTAATAACATTTCTGCTAATATTTACTATTAACAACTAAATTTTAATCAATCAATCGATCATTTGACAAAATCCGAATCCGAATCCGAGGCCAAGCCGAGCCGCCGCCGCCGATGACGACGGCGCGAGGCTTGCCTTCGTCTCAACTCTTTATGAGCTAGAAGAATAGCAATTGCTTATATACCCATCAAAAACCTTTTCCTCTTCTTATGTGGGACAATTAAGGAAGGAAACTCAAATATTTCATTTTTCCCTCCATTTCCCATTCACCCTATTTTAAGCATTAATAAATCATTATATTCTTAAAAAACCCCAACAAGGACTTCTGTGCTTTGAACAAATATGATTGATACTAACTTTATATTTTGCTTATAATGGTTTGAACTATTTCTATGTCAAATGTTGTAGTGGAAAAGAAAAATTATACTAAGATGTGGTATAATTTCTATTCTTTTGTTTTTTGTTCAAGGTAAAAGCATGAAGATATTCCATACATGTGTGAATCTAAAGAAGAATGTTTAAGAGGAAGTGTCAAATACTAAGTTGAAGATCGAAGTAAAGCGTATTTCACAATTCTCATTAATGGTCTTTGATTTTTTCATCTTTAGGTTTATGTTGTATAAGTTGAAGTAATGATTTTTTTCGAATAATACATAGAGATTTTGATATCTGTTTTTTGTTGTATATATTTATTCTCTACTGTCACAACCCGAAATCCATAAGGTCGTGATGGCGTCGGACACCACTGTCAGGCAAGCCAATCATTTAAATTGCTAAGTTAAATTTCCTGTTTTAGCATTTTTGAAATCATTACCTTTCACTTTATTACATAGTAACTGAATAAAATCCGCTTAAGTAAAAACGATAGTCTAATATTCCATTTTTAATAAAATACATCCCAAACACATCCCAGAACCCGGTGTCACAAGTGCATGAGAGAACTTCTAAGAATTTGTACAAATACTACCATGCCTGCCGAAATACAAGTTGGACAAGGGCTTTAAAAATGAAAATACAATACGTAGAGGAAGACTCTGCCGGCTGCGGGTCGTCTCCGGGTGATGCAACTCGTCTAAGTCTCTAAGTCAACCATAATGTTGTGAGGGTACATGTGCAATAAAAATGCACAACAAGTGTAGCATGAGTACGAAAACAACGTGTACTCAGTAAGTATCCCGCCTAACCTCAGAGAGGTAGTGACGAGAGGTCGAATTAGACACTTGCTAGAAGTCAATTTAATAAGAATAAAGGGAGACACTGAGCATGAATATCACAGAAGGTTTAACAAGTAATGATAGGAAACAACAACCACTTCTCACATTTCTTTTCCAACTTTAAAACCTTCGTCATTTCAGTTGCAATTCTCATAAAATCCAGGCCCGTAAGTAGTTCAAAGATCACAAAAAGTACGCAGCAAATATCATGCGCAAACAATGCTGAGGGTCGAATGACGCGGACCAACAATAATAAATGTGCACTGCCGAGGGTCGAACGGCTCGAACCATAGATGCATCTATCTGCCCCGCTCACGAATCGATCATGCGACGCGGTTATACTTAAATACAGGGTTATCCTGCTCGCGAATCATTCATGCGACTCAGGCACCCATAGTTACACATATTCACACCAATGAACCACATTTTATCAAGAAAGCAACTACTCAAGAAAGTGGTAAAATTCTCTTTTAAGGAACACGTAAATAGTATTTACATCTTTGTCTGGAAATTTATTTGCCAAGTTTAATAACGTTTAAATATTATAACTTTACCAGGAACACAATTACCCACGGAAGAATCAGTTCTTCTTCTAGATGATTAAGAAAAGTAACCCTATCCTTCTTAGAGATTTAATTACTAATTGACAGGATCACATGATATTTTATTGACAAGGTCACAAGTATAACAAGTAAGCAGGCTAGTGGGTCCTAGACTACCCGGACATATCATATTAGTAGCTACGCACGGACTCCCGTATCCTCATGCTTACGTAACCCCCGCAAATAATAGCATGTATTCATTTAGTTCACCTATGGGGAATATTTCCCCCTCACAAAGTTAGAAAGGAGACTTACCTCCCTCCGAAATTCCATAACCGGCTTTCAAGCCTTTCTGACGACTCCAATTGACGCACAACATCCCAAAACTAGACAAATAACGGGCAAACCAATGAAAATTCACTCTAATACTTGTAACAATTTAAATTATATAAATTCCCGACCCCGCTCAATGAATTGACCAAAATGCCCTCGGGCCCACGTGCCCGAATTCCAAAATTTCGCGAAGATAAACTCTACCCATAGTCTTACTAACTCAAATATACAATTTACTCTAATTTTCATTCTCAAATTCGTGGCTAAAATCCAAAATACCGAATTCTGGGTTTTCTTCAAAATTTCATATTTTTCACAAATTCCTATACTCAAATCCGTACCTAGACCATGCATTTAACTTAAAATGAGTTGGAATAACTTACATTGTGATCCTTGATGAAAATCTCTCCTTGAAGCTCCCCACAATCTCCCATACCAAATGAAAATAGGAGAAGAAATGGCAAAATTCCCGTTTTTAAAACAGTCTGCCCATGCTCATTTCCGCACCTGCGGTCCCCATCTCGCACCTGCGCTTTCGAAGGTGCGCCCAAGAGCCTTCACCTACGGCTTCCAGCCAAGCCATCCAAACCTTGCACCTGCGTCATCAAAGCCGCACCTGCGGCCCAAGCCTCGCAGGTGCGGTCACACCAGATGACAACAACTTCAGCTCCCCTTCAACTTCAAAATTTGATCCGTTAACCACCCGGAACCCACCCAAGGCCCCCGGGACCCCGTCTAATTACACCAACCTGTTCCAAAACATAATGCGGACTTGCTCGATGCCTCAAATCATATCAAATAACGCCGAAACCACGAATCGCACTCCAATCCAAACTTTATGAACTTCAAACTTCAAACTTATACAACCGATGCCGAAACCTATCAAATCACGTTCGATTGACCCCAAATTTTGCACACAAGTCATATTCAACATTACAGACCTGCTCCAACTTTCAGAATCACATTCCGACCCCGATATCAAAATTTTCACTTCCAGTCGGATTTCTCAAAAACCTTCAAATTTCTATCTTTAGCCAAATGACTTGTCATGACCCAAATTCCAACCTTAGGGATCGTCATGGCGTCTAACACCACACTTGCTAGGCAAGCCAATGTTAGAATTCGAGTAGTTAACTTCCTTTGATTATCTTCTTAAACATACATAAATAAATCTAAAGTAAACTTAATTTAAATGATTTCCAGAGATAAAATAATAAACAATTGAATAAAAACGAACCACAAACTA
This sequence comes from Nicotiana undulata, assembly GCA_005239495.1. Lineage (NCBI taxonomy): Eukaryota > Viridiplantae > Streptophyta > Magnoliopsida > Solanales > Solanaceae > Nicotiana > Nicotiana undulata. Next base: position 27,655 of record ML242727.1, on the reverse strand, counting down.
ATTATATAAATAACTCTTAGACTACCCAGGGTCTGGTGTCACAATTCACGAACTACTAAAGAATACTACAAATACTGGGCCGAAAGAAATAGTGTAATTGTTCTGAATATAATAAAACAATTTGTAAAAATAGGAGCAGACTCTCGGGATCTTCCAACGCCGGCAGATATACCTCGTGTCTCAGAATAAATAGAGGGATGCTCTAAAAATCTCTACTGCTAGATAGTACCTGGATCTGCACAAAAGAGTGCAGAGTGTAGTACCAGTACAACCGACCCCATGTACTGAGTAAGTGCCGAGCCTAACCTCGACGAAGTAGTGACGAGGCTACAGCGGAGCATTAACAACATATAACCTGTGACAATAATATATACAATAACACAATACAAAAATTCTACACGAACAAGAAAAATATAACTGAGACAATAAATATGTCACGACCCAAATTCCTATTCAGGTCGTGATGGCTCCCAACACCGGAGTCATGCAAGCCCACACTAGTTTGCTAACGAAATTGCTTAAATTAAAGAGATGTTCAAATACTTGTTCGGTTTTAATTTAAGAAGTCNTTGTTCAGTTTTAATTTAAGAAGTCCTTTAATGAAAGTGAGAAAGTAACTCAAAAATCGTTTGCCAACATATACAGTATAGCAAAATACTAGGAAAACCAACTACGTATGCCAAGACCTAGTGACACAAGTCCACAGGCGACTAGTGGAATATACAAAATAATCAAAATGAATGTACAACTGTCTGAAAGGGGTAGACAGAAATATCCCAAAAATAACAGAAACTCCACAGTGCTGCTGAGGAACGCCAGGAAAAGCAGCTCACCGTGTAGTCGGGTCCAGATAGTACTCTCAATGACGGGCACCAGAATAGTGACCAGGTGCAACAACCTCAGAACCTGTACAATTAAGTACAGAAGTGTAGAATGAGTACATATAAACAAATATGTACCCAGTGAGTATCCCCGTCTAAACTCGAAGAAGTAGTGACGGGAGGTAGACGTGTTACTCACTAGGGTCGTCATCAATAATATGATTTAATGAATCTAAACAGTAATAACATTTATGGAAAACAAGTAGACATGAAGCATCAGTATATAAAGATAACGATCTCCCTACAAGGGCCAAGTAACAATATTTAACAAAAATCACGAGTTTCTTTCTCACAGAACAATATTGGTAAGTTATTAAGACTCTCAATCAAGCACATAGTGTATAATATGCTGAGCTGTACGGCCGAAGCGACGCAGAAATTTAAATGTGCACTGCCGAGGGTCGAGCGACACGAACCATAGATGCATATATTACCCCCTCGCGAATCTATCATGCGATGCAGTTGACATAAATATAAGGCTACCCCGCTCACGAATTATACATGCGACACGGGCGCTCGTAGACATACACAGAATTATCAGGGAATTCAAGAATTTATCAAGGATTATTCTTAAATTAAGGGATTTAAACACTTAAACTTATACATAGCTTCCGAAATTCTCATGTTAATTTCAAGGGTAATAATCAACTAGGAACACATATAACGATACAAGTAAAGCACATAAAGGCATGCTTGTGAGATCCTAAATCCTACTCGACGCAATAGAGTAGTAGCTACGCACGGAATCTCGTCACCTTGCGCGTACGTAGCCCCCGCAAATAAGGACAATTCAATCATTTACATTTACTTATGGGGACAATTCCCTCTTACAAGGTTGGAAAGGAGACTCACCTCGCGTAGAATCAACTTCCCGGCCAAGAACGCGCCCGAAACTCCAAACTTACACCCGAGGACTTGAAACTAGTCAAATGATATATAAATACGTCAATGCATGCTCAAGGTATGGAAATTCTCCTACTTATTTAGTAAATTCACTACTCTTGAAGAAATTCTAAAATACACCCCCGGGCCCACATGCTCGGATTCCGGAAAGTTTCGAAGATAACACTCAACCATAGCCTAAGGATCATTAATATGTAATTTTTATATGATTTCATGGTAGAAACATGGTGAAATTCCCTAAAGTTCATCAACCCTAGGTTTTTCACTCTAACCCCTATGATTTCCACTATTTAGATGTTAATCTACCTAAGTTTTGGTGCAATAATCTAACATTTTAATAGATTTTACTTACCTCTTAGTAGCTAGGTGGTGGAGAGTTCTTCCCAAGCTCTCAAGTCTTCAATGGAGAGGAAAAATGAAAAGAGTGGAGGAAATCCCGTGTTTAAGTGAGAGTGAACTGACTGGCCTACAAGGGTTCCCCACCTGCGGTCTCGCGCCTGCGAGCTGGGGCTCGCACCTGCGGAGTTGGACAGGAAAGGCTGGGCCCGCACCTGCGGTTACGCTCATCCGGAATTAAATCCGCACCTGCGAAATTCCCGCACCTGCGGCTGGGCAACCGCACCTGCGGTCACACCAGATCAGGTGCACCAGCTGCATTTTCAACTGTTTTTTGGCCTCGTGTTGTGTCCGGGAGGCACCTGGGCCCACCTGAGCCCCCGTCCAATTATACCAACAAGTCCTAAATCATAATACGGACTCGCTCGAGCCTTCGGAACACCCGAAACAACGCTAAATCTCAAAATCACCCCTCAAAATCCCTAGGATCAAACTTAAGAATTTCTAAGTTCTTGAATTCAGTTTCAATATGCCGAACCGACCTATACTATTCGGAATGACACCAAATTTTGCAGGCAAGTCATGAATGACATAAGGGAACTATTCCCAGTCTCGGAATTACGTTCGGACCTCGATAACATAAAATCATGTTCCAAACCAAATTTCAAACTTAAGGAAACTTTATTTCGCTATCTGGCGTCGAAACGCTCCCGAGTCATCCAAAACCCATTACGGACATACCTACAAGTCTGAAATCATCTTATGAAGTTACTGGAATTGTCGAAACTCAATTCCGGAGTCGTTTACTCAAAATGTTGACCGAAGTCAAACTTGGCTTTAAAAGCCAACCTTAAGGAACCAAGTGTTCCTATACTATTCCAAACACTTCCAAATCCCGAACCACCCGTCCCCGCAAGTCACAAATCATGATAAGCCGCTACAGAAAGTGTTATTTAAGGGAATGGGGTCCGGATACGCAAAACGACCGGTCGGGTCATTACATTCTCCATTTCTTAAACAAATGTTCGTCCTCGAACGGGTCTAGAATCATACCTGTAGTGCTGAATAAGTATGGATATCTGCTCCGCATGTCCCCCTCGGACTCCCAAGTCGCCTCCTCGACCGGTTGGCCCTGCCACTGGACCTTTACAACAGAAATTTTCTTAGATCTCAACTGGCGGTCCTGTCTATCAACAATAGCAACCGGCTCCTCCTCGTAGCCCAACCTCTCATCCAACTGAATAGTACTGAAATCGACAACGTGAGAGAAATCGGCGTGGTATCTCCGGAGCATGGATACGTGGAATACCGGATGGAATCCCGATAAGATGGGAGGTAAGGCAAGCTCATAAGCAACCTCACCGACTCGCCTCAATACCTCGAAAGGACCTATGAACCTCGGGCTCAACTTTCCCTTCTTCCCGAATCTCATAATACCCTTCATCGGCGAAACTTTAAGCAGAACCTTATCTCCCTCCATAAATGACACATCACGTGCCCTCTGATCCGCGTAACTCTTCTGTCTGGACTGTGCTGTGCGGAGCCTCTCCTGAATTAACTTCACCTTCTCTAAAGCATCTCTCACCAGGTCTACACCATATAACTTAGCCTCACCAGGCTCAAACCACCCGATAGGAGAACGACATCGCCGACCATATAAAGCCTCAAATGGAGCCATCTCGATGCTGTACTGATAACTATTATTGTAAGCAAACTTGGCCAAGGGCAAGAACTGGTCCCACTGGCCTCCAAAATCAAGCACACATGCTCTGAGAATGTCCTCCAATATCTGAACGGTACGCTTCGACTGACCATCAGTCTGCGGATGAAATGTTGTGTTGAGATCAACCTGAGTACCCATCTCTCTTCGCAATGCTCTCCAGAAGTGCGAGGTGAACTAATGACCTCGATAAGATATAATGGACACCAGTACACCGTGCAACCGGATAATCTCTCGAATGTAGATCTGGGCTAGCCTCTCAGAAGTGTAAGTAGTAGCCACAGGGATAAAATACGCCGATTTGGTCAATCTATCCACAATGACCCAAACCGCGTCAACCTTCCGCAACATCCGTGGCAACCCAACCACGAAGTCCATAGTGATGCGCTCCCACTTCCACTCAGGAATGGGAATCTGCTGAAGTAGGCCCTCTGCCCTCTGGTGCTCATATTTAACCTGCTGGCAATTAAGACACCTAGCCACATACTCCACAATGTCCATCTTCATCCGTCTCCACCAGAAATGCTGCTTCAGATCACAATACATCTTCGTAGCACAAGGATGAACAGAATACCGAGAACTGTGCGCCTCCTCTAGAATCCTCTGCCTCAAGCCATAAACATTAGGAACACACAATCGACCCTGAAGTCTCAGAACACCATCCTCGCCAATAGTAACCTCCTTGGCACCACCCTGAACCACTGTCTCCCGTAGTTCTTCCAAACACGGATCATCATACTGTCGAGCCTTGATCTCCCCCAATAATGAAGACTGAGCAACCACATGATCTAGAACTCGACGAGGCTCTGAAAGATCTAATCTCACCAAGCGATTGGCCAAGTACTGAATGTCCAAGGCTAGAGGTCTCTCCTCTGCTGCAATATAGGCCAAGCTACCCATACTCTCCGCCTTCCGACTCAAAGCATCTACTACTACATTCGCCTTGACCGGATGATAGAGAATGGTGATGTCGTAATCCTTTAGTAACTCAAGCCACATGCGCTGCCTCAAATTAAGATCCCTCTGTTTGAACAAGTGCTGCAAGATGCGGTGTCCGTATACACCTCACAAGACACCCCATATAAGTAATGCCTCCAAATCTTAAGAGCATGAAGTCGCCACCAACTCCAAATCGTATACATGGTAATTCTTCTCATGAACCTTCAGCTGGAGCGAGGCATAAGCAATAACTCTCCCTTCCTGCATTAATACACACCCCAAGCCAACGCGTGAAGCGTCGCAATACACCGTATACATCCCCAAACCGGAAGGCAATACTAAAACTGGTGCCGAAGTCAATGCAGTCTTGAGCTTCTGAAATCTCGCCTCACCGTCATCAGACCACCGAAATGGAGCATTTTTCTGAGTCAATCTAGTCAATGGGGCTGCAATGGATAAAAATCCCTCCACAAATCGCCGGTAGTAGCCTTCTAGACCCAAGAAACTCCTGATCTCTGTCGCTGAAGTAGGACGTGGACAACTCTGAACTGCCTCAATCTTCTTAGGATCGACCTCGATACCCTCTCCGGATACCACATGTCCCAAGAATGCCACGGAATCTAACCAAAACTCACACTTGGAGAACTTAGCATATGGATTCTGTCCTCGCAAGGTCTGGAGCACAACTCTCAAATGCTGCTCGTGCTCTTCCAGTCTACGTGAGTAAATCAAAATGTCATCAATGAAGACGATGACAAAGGAATCAATATACAGCCTGAACACCCTGTTCATCAAGTCGATAAATGTTGTCGGGGCATTAGTCAAGCCAAAGGACATCACCAAGAACTCATAATGGCCATATCTCGTACGAAAGGCCGTCTTCGGGACATCCAAAGCCCGAATCTTTAGCTGATGATACCTTGATCTCAAATCAATCTTAGAAAACACCCTGGCACCCTGCAACTGGTCGAATAAATCATCAATGTGTGGCAATGGATACTTGTTCTTAATAGTTACCTTGTTCAACTGGCGGTAATCAATGCACATCCGCATAGACCCATCTTTCTTCTTTACAAATAGAACTGGAGCACCCCACGACGATACACTCGGCCTGATAAACCCCTTAGCCAACAACTCCTCAAGCTGCTCCTTCAACTCCTTCAACTCCTTTGGAGCCATAAAGTACATGGGAATAGAAATAGGCTGAGTGACTGGAGCTACATCAATACAAAAATCGATATCTCGATCCGGAGGCATGCCCGAAAGGTCTGAAGGAAAGACATCTGCAAACTCTCGAACAACCGGCACTGAATCAATCGTTGGAAACTTGGCGGTGGTGTCCCGTACATAAGAAAGATACGCCAAACAACCCTTCTCGACCATATGTCGAGCCTTCAAGAAGGAAATAACTCTACTGGCTGCACTAATTGAGGAACCTCTCCATTCCAACCTAGTAAACTCGGGCATGGCCAAAATAACCGTCTTGGCATGGAAATCCAAGATGGCATGATGAGGAGATAGCCAATCCATGCCCAGGATGATCTCAAAATCAACCATGTCGAGCAATAGAAGGTCCGCTCTAGTATCGAACCCACAAAAGGTGACCACACCAGACCGATAGACCCCGTCTACCACCACAGAATCGCCCATAGGAGTGGACACATATATAGGAGAATCCAAGGACTCGCAAGGAACATCCAGAAAATAAGAAAATAAGGCTGACACATATGAATAAGTAGATCTCGGATCAAATAACACTGATGCCTCCCTACCACATACTGAAATAGTACTTGTAATCACGGCGTCTAAGGCCACTGCATCTGCTCGGGCCAGAATAGCATAGAATCTAGCTGGAGTACCTGAAGACTGGCCTCCGCTGAACTGAATAAGAGCTAACTGAGCTCCCCCTGACTGTCCTCCACCTCTGGGACGAACTTTACTAGCTTGTCCTCCACCTCTGGGTGGACGGAGCGCCGGTGCCAAGTATGTAGGCTGATAACTCTGCTGAATATCCTTGACCCGAAGTCTGGGACAAGTCCTCCTCATATGGCCTGAATCCCCACACTCATAGCATCTCACTGGAGGCATGGTCTGCTGCCCTGAAGAAGAAGAACCTTAAATGGCTGGGGGACAGTGAGAAACCTCTGGCATAGCACTGAATTAGGGACTAGGAGAACCCTGATGACCTGAATACCCGCCGGAGGAACCCTGGATGGCTGGTGGGCGATAAGAACTCTCCGGCATGGCACTGAAATAAGGCCTCACTAGAGCACCACAGGGAGGTGGTGGAGGAGCTGAATATGGAGGCATGCTAGGCTGGCCTCTGTTGAACTGACCCCTGCCCCTGCCTGGGGAGCCTCGAAAATCTCCAAAAAATCTAACTATCTTATCCGGCTGACCCTGCTCTCTGCCCCTCGATCGGTAACCCTCAATCTGGCGAGCTATCTCGACCACAAGCTGATAAGGAGTACCCATATCCACCTCTCGGTCCATGCTGGCCCTAATACCTGAGTGCAACCCAGCTACGAATCTCCGCACTCTCTCAGCCTCTGTAGGTAGAATCATGAGGGCATGACGAGACAACTCTGAAAACCTAGCCTCGTAATCTGTCACTGTCATTTGCCCCTACTCCAGCTGCTCGAACTGATACCGCAGCTCTTCCCTCTCAGAGGGTGGAATATACCTGTCCAAGAATAGCTGAGTGAACTGCTCCCATGTGAGAGGAAGGGAACCTGCTGGCCGACCCGAGATGAATGACTGCCACCATCTGCGGGCCCTGCCCTCTAGCTGAAAAGTAGTGAAATCAACTCCATGGGACTCCAAAATCCTCATGTTGTGCAGTCTGTTCCTGCACCTATCAATAAAGTCCTGGGCATCCTCGCCCCTCTCACCTCCGAAGACAGGAGGGTGCAATCGAGTCCATCTATCAAGTAACTTTTGCGGATCGCCGTCCGCAGTTGATCTAAGCTCAGGTGCTATTGCTGGCTGTGCTCCACCCGCGGGCAGAGTACCCTGAGTTTGATATACTGCCGCTGCATGACCCCTGGGTGATAGGGGTCTGAACTCCCCCTCCCGCCTGAGATGTAGCAGGATCCGCTGGAAATAAACGAGCCTGAATCATAGTATCCATGAACCGCATCATACAGCCCATGACTTCCTGGAAGCCTGGTGCAGTCATAAAATCCACTGGAGCTGGATCTGCTGGGGGCACCTCACCCTGCTCCTCAGGGATAGGACCCTCTGGGGGTGCTAATGGAGTAACTCTGGGACGCCCCCGTCCCCTACCTCGGGTCGGTGCCCTCTCCCAGCCTCTGCCACGGCCTCAGACTATAGGGGTAGCGGCATCTCCCGGGCCTGGAATATCAGCTGAACGAGTCCTCACTATCTGTGAGAGAGTAGAAGAGTGAGATTTAGTAAGACCATCGACTGCACGATAGAATAAGAATAAAGAGAGATTTTCCTAACACCCTGTAGCCTCCCGAAGATAAATTCAGACGTCTCTGTATCGATCCGCAAGACTCTACTAGGTTTGCCTGTGACTTGTGAGACCTACGTGAACCTAGAGCTATGATACCATATTTTCACGACCCAAATTCATATTCAGATCGTGATGACGCCCAACACCGGAGTCAGGCAAGCCCACACTAGTTTGCTAAAGAAATTTCTTAAATTAAAGAGATGTTCAAATACTTGTTCGGTTTTAATTTAAGAAGTCCTTTAATGAAAGTGAGAAAGTAACTCAAAAATCGTTTGCCAACATATACAGTATAGCAAAATACTAGGAAAACCAACTACGTATGCCAAGACCTAGTGACACAAGTCCACATGCGACTAGTGAAATATACAAAATAATCAAAATGAATGCACAACTGTCTGAAAGGGGTAGACAGAAATATCCCAAAAATAATAGAAACTCCATAGTGCTGCTGAGGAACGCCAGGAAAAGCAGTTCACCATGTAGTCGGGTCCATATAGTACTCTCAATGACGGGCACCAGAATAATGACCAGGTGCAACAACCTCAGAACCTGTACAATTAAGTACAGAAGTGTAGCATGAGTACATATAAACAAATATGTACCCAGTGAGTATCCCGTCTAAACTCGAAGAAGTAGTGACGAGAGGTAGACGTGTTACTCACTAGGGTCGTCATCAATAATATGATTTAATGAATCTAAACAGTAATAACATTTATGGAAAACAAGTAGACATGAAGCATCAGTATATAAAGATAACGATCTCCCTGCAAGGGCCAAGTAACAATATTTAACAAAAATCACGAGTTTCGTTCTCACAGAACAATTTAATTGGTAAGAATATTATTAAGACTCTCAATCAAGCACATAGTGTATAATATGCCGAGGCGTACGGCCAAAGCGACGCAGAAATTTAAATGTGCATTGCCGAGGGTCGAGCGGCACGAACCATGGATGCATCTATTACTCCGCTCGCGAATCGATCATGCGACGCGGTTGGCATAAATATAAGGCTACCTTGCTCACGAATTATACATGCGACACGGGTGCTCGTAGACATACACAGAATTATCAGGGAATTCAGGAATTTATCAAGGATTAGTCTTTAATTCAGAGATTTAAACACTTAAACTTACACATAGCTTCCGAAATTCTCATGTTAATTTCAAGGGTAATAAGCAACTAGGAACACATATAACGATACAGGTAAAGCACATATAGGCATGCTTGTGAGATACTAAATCTTACCCGACGCAATAGAGTAGTAGCTACGCACGGACTCTCGTCACCTTGCGCGTACGTAGCCCCCGCAAATAAGGACAATTCAATCATTTACATTTACTTATGGGGACAATTCCCTCTTACAAGGTTGGAAAGGAGACTCACCTCGCGTAGAATCAACTTCCCGGCCAAGAACGCGCCCGAAACTCCAAACTTACACCCGAGGACTCGAAACTAGTCAAATGATATATAAATACGTCAATGCATGCTCAAGGTATGGAAATTCTCCTACTTATTTAGTAAATTCACTATTCTTGAAGAAACTCTAAAATACACCCCCGGGCCCACATGTTCGGGTTCCGGAAATTTTAGAAGATAACACTCACCCATAGCCTAAGGATCATTAATATGTAATTTTTATATGATTTCATGGTAGAAACGTGGTGAAATTCTCTAAAGTTCATCAACCCTAGGTTTTTCACTCTAACCCCTATGATTTTCACTATTTAGATGTTAATCTACCTAAGTTTTGGTGTAATAATCTAACATTTTAATAGAATTTACTTACCTCTTAGTAGCTAGGTGGTGGAGAGTTCTTCCCAAGCTCTCAAGTCTTCAATGGAGGTGAAAAATGAAAAGAGTGGAGGAAATCCCGTGTTTAAGTGAGAGTGCACTGCCTGGCCTATAGGGGTTCCGCACTTGCGGCTCGAGGACCGCATCTGCGGTCTCGCCCCAGCTCGCACCTGCGGAGTTGGACGGGAAAGGCTGGGCCCGCACCTGCGTATCTGGAGACCGCACCTGAGGTTACGTTCCTGCGGAATTAAATCCGCACCTGCGGCTGGGCAACCGCACCTGCGGTCACACCAGATCAGGTGCACCAGCTGCATTTTCAGCTGTTTTTGGGCCTCGTGTTGTGTCCGGGAGGCACCTGGGCCCTCCCAAGCCCCCGTCCAATTATACCAACAAGTCCTAAATCATAATACGGACTCGCTCGAGCCTTCGGAACACCCGAAACAACGCTAAATCTCAAAATCACCCCTCAAAATCTCTAGGATCAAACTTAAGAATTTCTAAGTTCTTGAATTCGGTTTCAATGCGCCGAACCGACCTATACTATTCGGAATGACACCAAATTTTGTAGGCAAGTCATGAATGACATAACGGAACTATTCCCGGTCTCAGAATTCCGTTCGGGCCTCGATAACATAAAATCACGTTCCAAACCAAATTTCAAACTTAAGGAAACTCTATTTCGCTATTTGGCGTCGAAACGCTCCCGAGTCATCCAAAACCCATTCCGGACATACCTACAAGTCTGAAATCATCATACGAAGCTACTGAAATCGTCGAAACTCGATTCCGAGGTCGTTTACTCAAAATGTTGACCGAAGTCAAACTTGGCTTTAAACCAACCTTAGAGAACCAAGTGTTCCTATACTATTCCAAACACTTCCAAATCCGAACCACCCGTCCCCGCAAGTCACAAATCACGATAATCCGCTACAAAAAGTCTTATTTAAGGGAACGGGGTCCGAATACGCAAAACGACCGGTCGGTCGTTACAAAATATAAAACAAGAAGGAAATCTAAACAAATAATTAAGTACTGCAACAACAATGAAATAAATCAGCCGCCTTTTTCAGGCCTCAACTATAACCAACTCTTAAATAATTTCCAAGTTTTCAAACTTTAACTTTAAATAAAAGTAGTGCCAAAATATGAAAAATAGTAATATAAAATAGTAAGTTTTCAAATCTTTGTTTTTCTTTGAAAATCAGTAAAAATATAAATGTCCTCCCTTATCGCTCCTTGTTGCGGCGTGCAACCCGTTCCCACATGTCCACGCTTGTTGCTGCTCCCTATAAATATATCACCCTTATTACTCATGTTGCGGCGTGCAACCGGGTGCCACCTGTCCACCCTTATCACTCCTTGTTGCGGCGTGCAATCCGCTCCCACCAGACAATCACATCTCTTTATTTATAAAAAAAAGATTTTCACAATTTAAGTCAAAATCTTTCACAATATTTATGTCTCGACAATTGTAAACAAAACAAGTTTCACTTTAAATAATAGAAAGATAAAAATATGAAATAATGACAATAAAACAATGAGTGTTCCAGCTGTTAATTTATAAACAGTAAAAATATAAATGTCCTTCCTTATCGCTCCTTGTTGCGGCGTGCAACCCGATCCCACATGTCCACCCTTATTGCTCCTCCATATATATATATATATCACCCTTATTGCTCCTGTTGCGGCGTGCAACCCGATCCCACCTGTCCACTCTTATCACTCCTTGTTGCGGCGTGCAACCCGCTCCCACCAGACATATCATATCAGTTTATTTATGAGACTTTCACAATTCAGGCCAATACTTTTATTTCCACAATTTCAAACAGAAAACTGTATAGCTCGTAAGCTTTAACCAATATCATTTCACAATAAAACCAACAAGAATATATGTAAACACCGTCACTCTGTCAACCCAGCTCAGTCTTTATGTACCATGATAAAATCAAGAGAACAACCAACACTTTTAACGCACTTACAACAACAATTAGAAATAAATCAATGAAACCCAATAACGCGTGAACCTCAACAATTACGAAACAATTAAACTGCATTCCTCATCACTACTTCCTCAATATTATCAAAAACAAAACCAACAGAAATGTAAATATATTCTGTTTATCTATATGCCAGAATACTAACTATAACAAGGAAGAAACGGTTCAACTTCAATACTGAAACCCAAGCCGCTGGACGCCTGAAAAACTAGCGCTAGAATTCTTTACATATACCAATTGTTGACAAAATTTAGGTATGCCACACAATCAGTCATAACTATAACAAAGTCAGAGATGGGATATACTATATTAAAGAACTTGATTCCTAATCTCATATATTCATTATTCGGCACATTTGACCAAGTAACACTAATCCTAACATAGCAATCTGTCAGAAGAACTCCAGAAACATATATATATATATATATAAACAATGTTAAATTGTTCAACCGTTTTATACCACGAGGGAACCAGCTAAACAACCAATACTCTTTCCAAAATAACCACCATAATATTTAACAATAAATAACAAGATCAAGTAGTCATAGAAACAATTTAGATAAAAATCAATTAAGTTGGGACGAGAAAGGGATCATGCTTAACAGACAAAGTGGGTGGTGCATAGATACTCGTCACCTCACCTATACACCACACCCATGCATTTCACATAGCAAACAAGTGGGGACTCCTATTCCCTCAAGCCAAACTTAGACCAAACACTTACCTCAATATATTATTGAAAAATATAATTTTTCCTAAGTTTTCTCAAAAAAAGTGAAAACCCGACCCCGAGCCCGCTTGGTCTAAACTCGGGGTTTGGACCAAATTACGTTTACCCATTCACCCACGAACCCAAATATACAATTAATTTCGAAATCTGACCTCAATTCGAGGTAAAAATTCAATTTTTATAAAATTCCCTGATTCTACCTAAACCCCCAATTTTTAGCATGAAAATTCTTAGTTTTTGATTTAAAAGTGATGAAAAACAATGGATAATTGAAGGAGTAAAATTTAGAATTGATTACCTATGACTTGGGGATGATATTTGGTGAAGTAATTCGTTCCTAGGACCGTGGGGTTCAAAAATTTGAAAAAGAAGAAGTCTACCCGTTTTGTATTTATTTTTCTGTCAACTATTCTGCCTCGATTTTCGTGCCAAACGATCCCTAAACTCAATGTTTTGTGTCCAATGGATTCCTTGTGGAATTCTAGTAAAGTTAGGCTTTTTAATCACTCATTTTGGCCTTATAATGAAGGAGATATGTATGTTTTAATATTTGCAATTAGTGCAGATTTTTAATACGCCGTCAGGGGCAATTTCGTAATTAACATGAAAAATCTGGCAACCTTAGTAAAATGCCCATAAAACCCTCATACAATGTCCAAATTCGATGATTCTTTTTTATACAGGTTCGTAATTACGATACGGATCTCATACTTCATTCAAAATAGAAATCAGAGCTCATTTGTTCAATATGATATCATTTATGCTTGAAGAAACGGCGTCGAAGCATAAGAAAGAACGAGCGCAACACAACCCAAACTTATTTGAAACTCACCCGAGCCCTCGGGGCTCTAAATCAAACATGCACGCAAGTTTAAAAGCATCATACAGACTTGCTCTTGCGATCAAATCATGAAAATAACATGTAAAACTACGACTTAAACCTCAAAACTCATTATTTTCCTCAAGAACACTTATAGTTCATAACTTTTCAACCGGATGTCCGAATCACGTCAAACGAACTCCATTTTTCACCAAATTTCACAGGCAATGTCTAAATATCATAACAAATATGTACCGGACTCCGAAACCAAAATACGGGCTCGATACCAATGGTTTTAAATATTAATTTTTTTTTATTTCATAAATATTTCAGCAAAATAATTTCTTTCAAAAATTGATTTCTAAGGCTTGGGACCTCGGAATTCATTTTCGGGCATACGCCCGGGTCTTATATTTTACTGCGGACCTTTCGGGATCGTCGAAACACAGATCCGAGTCCGTTTACTCAAAATATTGACTCAAGTCAACTAAAACCAAATATTTAATTCTAAAAAATATTATTTCTTATATTTTTCACATAAAAGTATTCCGGTTTCACGCCCGGACTGCGCAAGTAAATCGAGGTAGTTAAAATTAATCTTTTTATGGCTAATAAGTCTAGAACGGAGTCTAAATTCATAAAATGACCCCTTGGGTCATCACATGACTTCAAAATGACCTACGGACATCCGAATTCACTTCCGATTGCGCTCCCAACTCCAGAATCGCCATACATAGTTTTTTCCCAGACTCGGAATCCCAAACGGACATCAATAATAATGAAATGCACTTCAACCCAAATTTATGATATTTCTTCAAAAATATTAACTTCCACAATATACGTCGAAACGCTCCTGTGATGACCCAAAGGGGTCATTTTAAGAATTTAGACCCAATTCTAGGCTTATTAGCCATAAAAAGACTAATTTTAAGTACCTCGATTTCTGTGCGCAGTCTGGGCGTGAAACCAGAAAGCTTTTATGTTAAAATATGAGAAATAGTAATTTCTAGAGTTAAAATTTGATTATAGTTGACTTTGGTCAACATTTTGAGTAACGGACTCGGATCTGTGTTTCGACGATCCCGGGAGGTGCGCAGTAAAATATGGGACTTGGGCGTATGCTCGAAAATGAATCCCGAGGTCCCAAGCCTTAGAAATCAATTTTTTGAAAGAAATTATTTTGATGAAATATTAATGAAATAAAAAATTAATTAATGTTTGAAACCATTGATATCAGGCCAGTATTTCAGTTCTGGAGTTCGGTACAAATTTGTTATAGTATTTAAAGGTTTACTGTGAAATTTGGTGAAAAACGGAGTTCGTTTGACGTGACTCGGAATTCGGTTGAAAAGTTATGAACTTTAAGTGTTCTTGATGAAAATGATGAGTTTTGAGGTTTAATTCATAGTTTTACATGTTATTTTCATGATTTGATCGCACGGGCAAGTCCGTATGATGCTTTTAGACTTGCGTACATGTTTGGCTTAGAGCCCCGAGGGCTCGGATGAGTTTCAAATAAGTTTGAGTTGTGTTGCGCTCGTTCTTTCTTATGCTTCGACGTCATTTCTTCAAGCATAAATGATATCATATTGAACAAATGAGCTTCGATTTTTGTTTTAAATGAAGTATTAGATCCGTATCATAATTACGGACCCGTAGCAAAAAGAAAAATCATCGAATTTTGACATCGTATGTGGATGTTATGGTCATTTTACTAAGGTTGACAGATTTTTCAGGTTAATTACGAAATTGCCTCTGACGGCGTATTAAAAATCTGCACTAATTGCAAATATTAAAACATACATATCTCCTTCATTATACGACCAAATTGAGTGATTCAAAAGCCTAACTTGACTAGAATTCCACAAGGAATCCATTGGACACAAAAAATTGAGTTTAGGGATTGTTTGGCATGAAAAACGAGGTAGAATAGCTGACACAAAAATAAATACAAAACGGGTAGACTTCTTCTTCTTAAAATTTTCGAACCCTATAGCCCTAGGAACGAATTTCTTCACCAAATATCATCCCCAAGTAATAGGTAATCAATTCTAAACTTTACTCTTTCGATTACTCATTATTTTTCATCACTTTTAAATCAAAAACTAAGATTTTTCATGTAAAAATTGAGGGTTTGGGTAGAATTAGGGAATTTTGTAAAAGTCGAATCTTTACCTCGAATTGAGGTCGTATTTCGAAACTAATTGTATATTTGGGTTCGTGGATGAATGGGTAAACGTAATTTGGTCCGAACCCCGAGTTTCGACCAAGCGAGCTCGGGGTCGGGTTTTTACTTTTTTTAGAAAACTTCGGGAAAATTTATAATTTTCAGTAAAGTTAGTTCCTTTAGCATTATTTAATGATATTAAGTTAATTATGGTTAGATTCGAGTGTATTGGAGGTGAATTCAAAGGGAAAGGCTATAATTGAGCAGTGAGTGGCCTGCGAAATTGAGGTAAGTGTTTGGTCTAAATTTGACTTGAGGGAATATGAATCCCCACTTGTTTGCTCTCTGAAATGCATGGGCGTGGTGTATAGGTGAGGTGACGAGTATCTATGCACCACCCAATATGCCTGTTAAGCGTGATCCCTTTCCCGTTCCCAACTTAATTGATTCTTTTCTTAATTGTCCTATGTCCATTATTATTTCTATGACTACTTGGTCTTGTTATTTTATTGTTAGATACTGTTGTGGTTATTTTGGAAAGAGTATTGGTTGTTTTAGCTGGATTCCTTGTGGTACAAAATGGTTGAGCGGTTTGGCATTGTTTTTACGAATTATATATGTATATACGGTTCCTGTTGGTTCTATTTTTGATAATATTGAGGGAGTGATGAGGGATGAAGTTTAACTGTCTTACGATTGTTGAGGTTTACGGGGATGTTTGGTTTCAATTGATTGTTGCCAATGGTTGTGGCAAGTGTATTAAAAGTGTTGGTTGTTCTTTTGATTTTATCATGGTACATAGAGACTGAGCTGGGTTGACAACGTTACGGTGTTTACATATATTCTGGTTGGTTTTATTGTGAAATGATATTGGTTGAAGCTTACGAGCTACACTGTTTTCTGTTTGAAATTTGTTGAACTAAAAGTGTTGTGAAAGGCTTGGCCTGAACAGTGAAAGTTTTTGATGAATAAACAAAATTCGTGTGATAAGGGGGTTGTGATAAGGGGGCTGTGACAAGGGTGGATAATTGATTGTGATATTGTGAATAGGTGGGATCGGGTTGCACGCCGCAACAAGACAATGATAAGAGAGAATATGCATGTTTTACTGTTTATAAAATAAAGGTTGGAACACTTATTGTTTTATTATCATTATTTTATATTCTGCTTTTACTGTTATTTAAAGTGAAACTTGTTCTGTTTATAATTTTCGAGGCATAAATATTGTGAAAGGCTTTGACTTGAAAGGTGGTGATAAGGGGGTTGTGATAAGGGTGGATAATTTACGGGTGAATAAATTGATCGTGATACGTGTGAATAAATTGATATGATATGTCTGGTGGAATCGAGTTGCACGCCGCAACAAGGAGAAATAAGGGAGGACAATTATATTTTTAATGATTTTCAAAGAAAAACAAAGATTTGAAAACTACCATTTTATATTACTATTTTTCGTATTTTGGCACTACTTTTATTTAAAGTTAAAGTTTGGACTTGAAAATTATTTGAGAGTTTGTTATAGCTTGGGCCTGGAAAAGACGGCTGAGTTATTTCATTGTTGTTGTAGTACTTAATTATTTATTTGAATTTCCTTCTTGCTTTATAATTATTGTCTCGGTTATATTTTTTTGTTCGTGTAGAATTATTTTATTGCGTTATTGCATATATTACTGTCACATGTTATATGTTGTTAATGCCCCGCCGTAGCCTCGTCACTACTTCGTCGAGGTTAGGCTCGACACTTACTCAGTACATGAGGTTGGTTGTACTGATACTACACTATGTGATCTTTTGCACAGATCCAGGTACCCGCCAGTAGTAGAGATTTGTAGAGCAGCTATCCACTCTTTCGGAGACACGAGGTATATCTGCCGGCGTTCGCAGATCCTAAGAGTCTTCTCTATACTATTTAGACTACTGTTCTATTTGATTCAGAACAGTTACACATTATTCATTTAGCTCATTATCTGTAGTATTCTTTAGTAGTTCGTGAATTGTGACACCAGACTCTGGGGTAGTTTTAAGTTATTTATATAATTAGTTCGTGGCTCGTTTTATTTATTTTCTTATTCGTCTATATTTGAAATTATTCATTGAAAGTCAGTATCTTAAATTATACTTCATAATTTCTTATCATGTTTAAATAGAAATTCAAAGGAAATAATTAATCGAACTCTAACATTGGCTTGCATAGCAAGTGTGATGTTAGGCGCCATCACGATCCCTAAGGTTGGGGGAATTTGGATCGTGACAGCTCCCGGGTTATCCATATCTCGATCCGAGCATACGCCCAAGTTCGAAATCATCATACGAACCTGTTGGGACCTTCAAATCCTGATTCAGAGGTCGTTTACTCAAAATTCCAATCTTAGTTGATTCTTCCAACTAAAGGTTTCCGGAATAAGAATTTTCTCTCCAATCCACCTGAACTTCCCGAAATTTCAATTCCGACCATGCGTACAAGTCATAATACCGAAAATGAAGCTGCTCATGGCCTCAAACTGCTGAACGATGCGCTTGAGCTCAAAACGATCGGTCGAGTCGTTACACTCTACTATTGCAATAACTTTGAGTCGTTATTTTATCGGATGTCGAAGTGAGATTCTAATATTTTTTGCTTTTCCTGTTATATATAGATTTATCATTTTTTATAAATATATTTTTCTATATGTTCTTAATTATTTCCCCTCTATTTCTTTTCTTCCCTGAACTTTTTTGAATTAGGCATTAATATATGGCTTTGACTATTTGTAAATAACTTTAAGTTAACATATAATGTAATCTAATTACTTAAAAAATCACATGTAATATAAGTCATTACCGATTAAAAATTTAACAATATGAATGGGGCAGGCTTTCAGTAGTTTAAAACGAGTTATTAATTTTATGAAATAAAGTACTTTTTATTTTCGGGTTATACTATCGATGATTGAAAACTTAGTGAAGTTCATAATCAACTTGCAAACAATACACATTATTCTAATGTTGTACTTTTTATTTTCGGGTTATACTATCGATGATTGAAAACTTAGTGAAGTTCATAATCAACTTGCAAACAATACACATTATTCTAATGTTGTACTTTTTATTTTCGGGTTATACTATCGATGATTGAAAACTTAGTGAAGTTCATAATCAACTTGCAAACAATACACATTATTCTAATGTTGTACTTTTTATTTTCGGGTTATACTATCGATGATTGAAAACTTAGTGAAGTTCATAATCAACTTGCAAACAATACTTATTATTCTAATGTTAGGATTTGCACACAATTAGTTTGATTCTTATCTTATTAAGTGTGTTATTGAAAGATTTTTTTTATTAAATAAGTTAATCATTCCTGTGAATGCTTAATTATTTTCCCTCTATTTCTTTTCTTCAATGAATTTTTTCGAATTAGGAATTAATATATGGCATTGACTATTTGTAGATAACTTTAAGTTAACATATAATGTAATCTAATTAATTAAAAAATTACATGTAATATAGGTTATTACCGATCAAAAATTTAACAATGTGAATGGGGCAGACTTTCAGTAGTTTAAAACGAGTTATTAACTTTATGAAATAAAGTACTTTTTATTTTTCGAGTTATACTATCGATGATTGAAAACTTAGTGAAGCTCATAATCAACTTGCAAACAATATTCATTATTCTAATGTTAGGATTTGCAGAATTAGTTTTGATTCTTATCTTATTAAGTGTGTTATTGAAAGATTTTTTTATTAAATAAGTTAATCGTTCTTGTGAATGCTTGGTGAATTTTATTCTTTAAAGTATGACATTATCTCTAATTTAATATTGCAGTAATTCAATTAAATGTATCACATAAAATCGTGCTTTAACTACCAGAATAATATTATAAATTCACGGAATAAAAGTTTTAACATGCAAAGTAAGAGGAAAAAGGTCTTCCTAATGTTCTTTTGTCAAAAAATATATATTTTTTCTCATAGAAATTTTCAGCTTCTCAATATACAAGTAACAATAATTTAATTTATTTTATTTGTGTAATTGGTAGCTTTAAGAATCTATGCAACTTTTATTTTAATTTTAGATTTTATTTTCTTGGTCTTGAATTTTCTTAATTAGATAAAACTTAAGTAATATTTATTGATAATATACAATAACTATACATCACATAGATTATTTGCTACAAATAAACTAAATTTATGAATTAAACCAAATGTATTTTATTTATTGGTGATTTTTTTTCTCATAAAAGAGAGATAATATCTACATTTGTTATTAACTCGATAAATTCTTTTTTAAAATTTTTATTGATGTTTCTTAAACCCGCTACTAGTACATGTATATATGAAGAGCCAAAGTTTCGACTGGCTGCTTCAAGTCCTTTTCGACGTGTCTGTTTTGTGGTATTAAATTCAAAATGAGGATATTATGGTCATTTCAATAAACTAATACAGCTGTGTACGTGTCTCTTACTCCTACATTCACCGCATACTGTTCTCATTCTTATCGCCTTTACTCATCTTTTCTCTTCGGTATTCCTTGCTGATTTTCTTATTTACTGTGGACTTCACTCTCTATCTCTTTTTTGTGCTTAATCTAAGTTTAATTTTACTTTGTGTTTTTTCTACTTTGCACTATATTGAGGTATATGAATTCATCAATTTCAAGGGTTCTGCTGCTTCATTTTTGCAGGATCCATTGATGGTGTACAATAATGGTATGTACATGTGCTGCTAATTGCTTTTTACTATTATTATTTCAATATTTTCTATATCCATTAAGTATCAAGTTTATCATTTGTTGGGGGCAACTGATCTGTCATATCTGCTTGACCAAATTGATATTCACGTTTACAAGGTTAAAGAGGAAGCTTTTAGTAGGAGAGACATGACCTTGAGCGATGAGCACCGGCTGGAGGAGTACTACAAGAGGGTTGGAAATTATGTTGTGTTTTTAGCCGCTTATGCATATTTCTGCACCTTTCTTCTTTTTTAATTTCCCCCATAGAAAAACAAGTCCTTGACGACATAAATCTTTATCTCCTCCTTCAATAAAAGTTATAAAACTTAATATATGCTACTTAAGTGAAGAATATGATGCTTATCAGAGTTTTGGAGTGAATTGAGGCAACGTAAATATTGAAATGAGGGAGGTAAATCTACAAGTTCAGATCTGGAGCGCCGCCACGGAGGGAGTGTGACTTTCCAGGAAGGGTCTGAACTAGAAGAAAAATTCTTAATCATAATGTATATTCCAAGGAGCAAACACTCGATAGCTAATGTTTGGGCAAGATTTAAAAAGATATATAATTGGTTTTGGAACATATGTTGTGTTGTTTTGCGTTGCTGTAAGCAATAGGCAGCTGAAAAAATTATTGATTTCAGTACTCATAGGTCTTTGACAGAACAAATCAATTAAAGCACCACAACAAGTCTTTTGTATCATTCCCAACTTATCTCTTTTTCCTTCTAAACTTTTCAAGATGTCCTAATAGTGGCTTTGCAAGATGCTTATTTTGAGGAGCATTTCTCTGACAACAAAATATAAGAGTTTTTTAATTTTGTGTCACATACCATGCCCACTGTTTATCGAGACTTCGTTGCTGAGAAACAACCCATGAATTGATATACTTCACTGAAAATAAGATAAATATTTTTATGACATCAAGCTTAAAAATGCAAAATCGCGCCTGTGCTCCTTCGTGTTTTCTACAATTCTAGCATACGCATACTGTATACATCATTGACTAAATAATCCATTAACTACCGGAATTAGCAATAAACAAGCAACAACCGCTTCAAAATCTAAGAGCCCGTTTGGACATACGATGATAAGCTATAATTACGTATTTTAGTCGTTTATTACACTCTAATTTACTGCACTTTAATTGAGTTTGAGCTTTAATCATTAGTGTTTTGCATTAATTGTGTGTTTTATGCCTTGTAGGAGTGATTCCGAGCTATATATAGATGTTATGGAATGAATTCAAGTGATTTGGAGGTTTGAAGTCTGAGTAAAAGCCCAAGAAATTAAGCCGAGATCAGGTTCGGGGTCAAATTTGATAGTTAAGAACAAACAAAGACTGGAATAGGCATATTGCACACTGTCTAGTAAAATGGACATAACCTTTTGCTCCAAATTCCATTTGAGCTATATAATATATGGTTGGAAAGCTAACTCAAAGGGCTACAACTTTCATGTTTTACGTTTTTTCAAATTTCGAACGGAACAGGGTGAAAAACGCGGTCGAAACCGCGATCGCGGAACTGGACGCGAGCAGAATCATAGCACTGGTAAATGACCGTGCCCGCGCCGCGTTGCGTTTGGCCGCGGCCGCGAGCGTCCAGGCTTTAAAAAGAAGTCTTTTTACGCGTGGGGGAAGGTATACTTGTTTGGGCATGACCCTACTTCGTATATATACATGGGAAAATGGTATTTTGGAGAGAGGAGATATATTTTGGACACAAATTTGACCTAAGGAGGCAGAGAAACAATAGGAGCAAGGCGGAGAATTCTTCTACAAGTTTTTTCTTTCTCTTCCTATTTTTCATTGTTGGTTATTACTTTTAGTATTTTATTTTATATACTATTATGAATAGCTAAGTTGTTATCTAGAGTTTTGATTGGATCTTTTGTAGGATAAATTCTTGTTATGTTTTTATATAATTTTGCCAAAGTTTAATCTCTATTTGTTCAACTACGTTCTTGTTGTAGTTAATTGAAAGGATCCTCAATTAGCTGTGCCTATTTAGTGTGTATCTACTCGAGAGAGAGTGCATATTTAGGTAATTGTTGAACAACATCATTCCCAAAGTATAGGAGAGATCCATAACCGAGAGTTTAAAGGTTGGATTAGAGATACGTTACCTTGGGTGCAATCTAAAGTGAATTGTAATACAAGTTAGCTAGCGTAGCTCGAGAGAGTGCGTCTAGTAGATTATTGTAATTATTCGAGAGAGATTTACAGTAGCATGAGTGTTCATGATTGAAGAAAATACTTAGGCGAAATTATAGAAGACATAGCGGGAAGAATTCCGACAATTGGGGAAATTATAACTCTAGACCTCCTTAATCTTTTCTCCGACCCGTAGTATCTTTAGTGTTAATTTACTATTTTAAATTATTAGTTAATTAGATATAAGAATCTTAATATTTATAACATAGGAATTTTTCGAGTTTATCTTCTTAACAATATTGAACAGTTGTAGCTAAGCCTTAGTTCTCTGTAGAATTTGACTCCGGACTTGTAAATCGAAATATTTGCAACGACCGCTTTGTCTTTTTTAGAAGGGATAGTTGGGCGTGATCAACATAGAATTTTTTTACTTTTTTCCAATTTTTTTTTTGAAAACATTGTTTGGTTATCAAATTCAATCCTTTTTTTTAATTTCACTTGAAAATGCTTTTTCAAATTTGCATTTTCACTACTTTTTAATTTTACAAATTTATCATGTACTTTTAAAATTTATACAATGACTCCAGCAACTATTAACCTACAACTACCCCACATAAACACAAAACGTGCAGGTCTTTTAAAATTCTTGGTGATGCAAGCAGCCAATTAATCCATCTTTTATTTTTATTTTATCTTTTAAAATATTTAGGTTTTATTGAATTCTTGATATACCCCAATATTAAAGAAGAACTTGTTCATATTCATGTTGTTTTTGGCTTAAATTCCTTCTCCGTGTACTAGTAGAATTAGAAAAAGTGATATTGATTTTGCATCTTCTATGTATTGCAGTAAAGTAGAATATGATAACAGTTGAACAATAACATTTTGATTGTTTATTTCAAGTAGGATAATCAAATTGGGGTGATTTTGATATATTTTACAAGTTGTGGGATATAAATCTTGTTTCATGATTTTGAAAAAAGGCATCCAAATATGTTGCAAATATTATAACCAAACACAAACTTCATCTTCAATTGAAATTCCAAATTCCAAAAATAAAATAAAATTGGAATGCATAGCCAAACGCCTGCTAAATGTTGGGCTTGTGCAAAATCTAAATGTTGGGCCTCTGCCAGCACAAGCCATGCCCCATCTAGTTGGTCCCTAAGAGATGGATTATTATAAGCAGCGGAAGCAATTCCAGTATCAAAATAACATGTAATCTACAAAACTATATACGGGATTTCACGGGTTACCTCTTGAAGCGTGAACATATCTCTTCTTTCATGTGAGCCTTCAATTCCATAACTTTTCAATGGAATCTTCATCACCCGCATAATCGTGTTCCTCGAACATTCCACGGTCTTCTACCGTGTTATCCAAATAATACCCGAAAACAGCAATTTCGTGTGAGCAAAATTTCTAGGAAAATATGGCTGAAAATTTCGGCCACCATGACTATTGCCTTTAGGTGGAAAACCTGATGTACTTATAGCACAAGTTATAAGGGTTAAAACCCTTTTTCAAAACCTTTTGGGTTTTCTTTTCCATCAGAAAAATGATTCATTTATTTCCTATTATTTAGGCACAACATGGACCATAGAATTTTATTAATAAGGCTTCTAATTATGGAATTAGTTTCTAATTTTTTTGAAATTAATATCCACCATAATTAATTGCGAATTATTCCACCAAAAATTCGTAATTGCCCTCCTCATTCAATTTCAAAATTCATCCATTAAATCTTATTTAACTCCCCATGTTAAGATTCAGATACTAATTAATTAAATTAAATTACTGACGATTTAATTTATTGGTTCTTTCCTTTAGACTTTCGCTTAACTTATTTCATGTGTCGGATACAAAATCTACTGATCGGGTTTACACATGAAAACTTATAAGCTTTCATAAAGGTGTATCATCAATCTCTAAACCAAGACATGGATTCCATCAACTAACTATTACTTTGCCAATGTACATCATTATTATCCAATTTACCATGCATATTGACCCACGAAAGAATCTCACATTTTAATAAATCAAAATAATAATAATATACTGTCACGACCCAAAAATCACCAGTCGCGATGGCGCCTATCGTGGAACTAGGCAATCCTACACTCTTAACCAACTCGTTTTCTATCAACTCTTAGCCTACACTCTTAACCAACTCTTAGCCTACACTCATTTACTAAACTGAGCCAAAATCACACTTGGAGAACTTCACATAAAGCTCCTCCTCCCTCAATCTATATAATACCATCCCCAAATGTTGAGTATGATCCTCCTGGCGACGTGAGTACGCCAGGACGCCATCAATGAATACAATAACGAAGGGGTACAAATACGACTAGAATACACTGTTAATCAAATACCTGAACGTTGCTAGGGCATTGGCCAGCCCAAAAGATATCACGAGGAACTCATAACACAACAGGAAGATTCCACTTCCCTCCACGACTAAACTACATGAGAGGTCCACACTCACAACTTGAGGTCATATGCCAACTAAAGACAGAAGTCAGACACTCAATAGTTCTTGCTACATCTCCAACCAATCTTTTTTGTGTCACAATCGAACAATATGAACATATCTCCCCATCGAATCACACTCACCACATCGTCATCCAGTCACAAAATCTCATCAATAAGGACACAAACGGACATATAAGTCCCAAATGCATGTGCTCACACAATCGAAATCTCAGCACTCAAGCCACAGACAAAATCCGGCCTCAAGTGCTCCAGACTGGCCCATTATCAACATGCTAAAATCACATCTCGCACCTCACTCGTGGAAATCACAAGCCGTCGATGCACAGTTGATACCGAGCGCTCACGTGCGCATTCGAATACATGAAAGAGATTCAAAGAGTTATGCTTTTGGCTGAATAAATGGATTCGCACGACAAGAATTCAAGAATGTGGGATTTTCTAAAGGTTCTGCAGCCTCTCGAAGATAAGTACAGACGTCTCCGTACAGATCCTCAAGACTCTACTAAACCTTCTCATGACCCGTGAGACCTATGTAAACTAGGCTCTTATACCAACTTGTCACGACCCAAAAACCACCGGTCGCGATGGTGCCTATCGTGGAACTAGGCAAGCCTACACTCTTAACCAACTCGTTTTCTATCATTAAAAATATTTAAACATTGACATTTTTCCATTAGAGAGACCGAAATAAAAAGATAAAAATCAACTTCAAAATACTGTAAAAGAGAAATCCCCAAAATCTGGTGTCACTAAGTCATGAGCCAATACTACAATTGTGTAATGACCCGGTCTGTCGTTACGTAGAACTTGCATTATAATTGTTGTTATTGACTTGTTATAGAATGATTATACTATATTTGATGCATTAGAGTTGGTAGGCTTGAAATCCAATGGTTGTAGCGAGAGTTCATCCACTTAGTCCTTAAAGAATAATTTTAAAATGGGAAAAGTCAACTATGAGTTGACTTATTGGTAAACGACCCCGGAATGCGGATTTTATGGCTCGGATAGCTTCGTTAGGTGATTTGAGACTTAGGAGTGTGTTCAGAATAATTTTGTGATGTCCGGTGTAGAATTGGGCTTGAATTGGTGAAAGTTGGTTTTTGGCGATTTCCGGTCGACGGTGGAAAATAGGCTATCGGGGTCGGAATGGAATTCCGACAGTTGGAACAGGTTCGTAATGTCATTTTGGACTTGTCCGCAAAATTTCAGGTCAATCGGAGTTGATTTGGAAAGTTTCGGCATCATTGGTGAATTTTAGAAATTTCAAAGTTCTTAGGCTTGAATCCGATGTGAATTTGGTGTTTTGATGTTAGTTTTGGTGTTTCGAGAGTGCGACTAAGTTTGAATGATGTTACGGGATATGTTGGTAAGTTTGGTTGGGGTCTCGAAGGGCTCAGGATTGATTTCGGGTGGTTAACGGGCATTTTTGGACTTAAAGAAAGAGCTGGTTTTCTGGTTTTTGTGCAGCAGGCTTTTGCTCTCTGCGATCGCGTAAGGGGAGTTGCGATCGCGTAGTTCAATCGTGAGGGGCAGCATTTTATTCTATGCGATCGCATAAAGGCGTCCGCGATCGCAGAGGTTGAGCAACGTAGGTACCGCGATTGCGGGACTAAGGTCGCGATCGCGTATAGTACTCTGAGGGTCAGGCGAGTTTGTGCATCGCGATCGCGTGTATTGGAGTGCGATCACGTACGTTTGGTAAACAGAATAGTGCGATCGCGTGAGTGAGGTTGCGATCGCGTGAGTTAAGGACTCATTGAGTCGCGATCGCGTGGCTTATGCCGCGATCACAATGAGTAAAGTGAGGGCTGGAGAGGTTTGTTCTTCGCGATCGCATGAGGACTTCCGCGATCGCAGTTCATTAATCACTGGGCATATTTAAATTAAACCCTCCGCGACTTAAGCGCTTATTTCACTATTGGTGTATGGACAAGGAGCTTTTTGGGCGATTTTTGAAGGAGAAAATCATTGGGTATCGCAGAGGTAAGTAATTTGATTATTAAAACTCGATTATGGGTTATTATAGACCTTAATCCCAACCTTTAATTCATGAGAAATAGTAGAAAAATAGGATTTTGGGGCATGAGATTATGAGACCTTCAAGGGTCGATTTGAAGGGTCAAACGAACTCCGATTTTGGTGTTCTTTATATGTACGGACTCGTGGGAAGAAGAAGAACACTTTTCTGTAAAGATTTATGAGTTTCAGGACGCGGTCCTGGGGGTCGGGTTTTGACCGAATTCGAATTTTTGAGCTAAATTTGATATTTTTCAATTGGAATTCGTTCCTTAAGCATATGTTGATGATAAAAANATTTGGGCGACTATTGAGTTGCGAAACCGATTTTTAAGCCTTTGCTTAATTAGTATTTATACATTATGATATGTTTTGGGCTGTTAGCCGTGTTTGGGTCCTAGTGTCGACTTGTTTACCCCTTGGGGAATGTTTTTACTATTTTTATCACTGATATGTTATGATTTTTCACTCAGTCTTTTCTGTGAAATTGTTTTGACACTCAGAGT